>CAXIVS010000695.1:7500-11699 GCA_964035775.1 Osedax frankpressi | reverse complement strand
TAATCCCGGTATTTGTCTATTAAGGGTATTGGCCCGATAAGTCTGTCTGAATCCGCCTGAAAAGTGATGACTAGTTACTCGCACATGTGCATACCTGTTGAGCAAGGGTGGCATACGCGTATGCCATCAAGATAATCTTTACCTCTACGTAGCGCCCGCTGGACACAGACCAACGGAGGCGATGTCGTGGTGGAGTGGTAATCCCGGTATTTGTCTATTAAGGGTATTGGCCCGATAAGTCTGTCTGAATCCGCCTGAAAAGTGATGACTAGTTACTCGCACATGTGCATACCTGTTGAGCAAGGGTGGCATACGCGTATGCCATCAAGATAATCTCTACCTCTACGTAGCGCCCGCTGGACACAGACCAACGGAGGCGATGTCGTGGTGGAGTGGTAATCCCGGTATTTGTCTATTAAGGGTATTGGCCCGATAAGTCTGTCTGAATCCGCCTGAAAAGTGATGACTAGTTACTCGCACATGTGCATACCTGTTGAGCAAGGGTGGCATACGCGTATGCCATCAAGATAATCTTTACCTCTACGTAGCGCCCGCTGGACACAGACCAACGGAGGCGATGTCGTGGTGGAGTGGTAATCCCGGTATTTGTCTATTAAGGGTATTGGCCCGATAAGTCTGTCTGAATCCGCCTGAAAAGTGATGACTAGTTACTCGCACATGTGCATACCTGTTGAGCAAGGGTGGCATACGCGTATGCCATCAAGATAATCTCTACCTCTACGTAGCGCCCGCTGGACACAGACCAACGGAGGCGATGTCGTGGTGGAGTGGTAATCCCGGTATTTGTCTATTAAGGGTATTGGCCCGATAAGTCTGTCTGAATCCGCCTGAAAAGTGATGACTAGTTACTCGCACATGTGCATACCTGTTGAGCAAGGGTGGCATACGCGTATGCCATCAAGATAATCTCTACCTCTACGTAGCGCCCGCTGGACACAGACCAACGGAGGCGATGTCGTGGTGGAGTGGTAATCCCGGTATTTGTCTATTAAGGGTATTGGCCCGATAAGTCTGTCTGAATCCGCCTGAAAAGTGATGACTAGTTACTCGCACATGTGCATACCTGTTGAGCAAGGGTGGCATACGCGTATGCCATCAAGATAATCTTTACCTCTACGTAGCGCCCGCTGGACACAGACCAACGGAGGCGATGTCGTGGTGGAGTGGTAATCCCGGTATTTGTCTATTAAGGGTATTGGCCCGATAAGTCTGTCTGAATCCGCCTGAAAAGTGATGACTAGTTACTCGCACATGTGCATACCTGTTGAGCAAGGGTGGCATACGCGTATGCCATCAAGATAATCTCTACCTCTACGTAGCGCCCGCTGGACACAGACCAACGGAGGCGATGTCGTGGTGGAGTGGTAATCCCGGTATTTGTCTATTAAGGTTATTCAAGCCTGCACGGTCTTTCGGATCGGTAATTTTGTTGAGCCTGCCCGAGGCGCATCGGGACTGGAAAGGAGCGTTATGCCTACTCGAGACGACGCTCGTGAAAAGGTGAAAAGGCTGTTTGAGAACCGCGCCAAAGGTGTTGATTGATATAGACAGCAGGGCGGTGGCCATAGAAGTCGGAATCCGCTAAGGAGTGTGTAACAACTCACCTGCCGAATCAACTAGCCCTTAAAATGAAAGCCGCGGTAACGATATTCTTATGCCGGTGATGAAGCGATATGATTTCTACGCAGTGCTCCGAATGTAAAAGTAATGAAATTCAACCGAACAAGGGTAAACGGCGGGAGTAAATACGATTAAGGTTATCGAAATCTAACATTGTGAACAACGAGCGTAGAGACTAACGTGCGGGTACAAGTTTAACGGAATTTCTATCGAAGATCATACGAATACTATGAGTTTAACGTTAACGTTAACGTTAACGTTAACGTTAACGTTAACGTTAACGTTAACAGACAAAGTTTAATATCGAGGACCCGAAGACGAAGTTTAATATCGAGGACCCGAAGACGAAGTTTAATATCGAGAACCCGAAGACGAAGTTTAATATCGAGGACCCGAAGACGAAGTTTAATATCGAGAACCCGAAGACGAAGTTTAATATCGAGGACCCGAAGACGAAGTTTAATATCGAGGACTCGAAGACGAAGTTGAATTAATTGGTGAAAGTTGATTGCGGGTGTTATTAAATTTACTTTAATAATACACATTTCAGCCGAAACCAAACCCTGAGCATTAAAATACAAAACATTTTAAATTTTGATGCTTCGGGGGGGGGTGGGGTGATATTTTTTTAAATATTTATTATAAGGTTTTTATGTCGGGTTTTTTTTACGACCATAAAAATTAATAAAATATTTACAAATACAAAAATTAAAAAAATTTTAAGGATACAAAAAATTTACGAGTTAAAAAATTTACAAGTAAAAAATTTTTACAAGTTCGAAAATTTTTATAATTGCGAAAAATTAATAAAATATTTACAAATACAAAAATTAAAAAAAATTTAAGGATACAAAAATTTTACGAGTTAAAAAATTTACAAGTAAAAAATTTTTACAAGTTCGAAAATTTTTATAATTGCGAAAAATTAATAAAATATTTACAAATACAAAAATTTTAAAAAAATTTACAAGTAAAAAATTTTTACAAGTTCGAAAAGTTTTATAATTACGAAAAATTAAGAACATTTTTTTTAGAGTCAAAATTTTTCGAATTTTCACAATTAATAAAATATTCACGTGTACAAAAATGTTAAAAATATCCAACTTTGAAAATTTTCACAAATCAGAAATAATTATAAAATGTTCGGAAGTACTTTACGTATAAAAAACCATTTCACCATGATAAAATCATAGTGAAATGGTTAAAATTTTTAGATAATCAAAGCTAGTCAAAACAATTTTCATTTGTATCAATGCAATTTTTACTTATGCAAGTAAATCAAACCAATTCACCGTGATATAATCGCAGTGGAAAGGTTTATTATTTCACCAATAAGCAAATAATTAATTAGGCAAACCTAACTAATCGAAGAGAAAACTATTTTGATTTCGCATATAGGCAACGAATTAATTAGGCGAACCTAACTATTCGTGTTCTGAGACGGACTAAGAGTTTTCAACTCGGTAAACAATTAATTAGGCAAACCTAACTAATCGAAGAGAAAACTATTTTGATTTCGCATATAGGCAACGAATTAATTAGGCGAACCTAACTATTCGTGTTCTGAGACGGACTAAGAGTTTTCAACTCGGTAAACAATTAATTAGGCAAACCTAACTAATCGAAGAGAAAACTATTTTGATTTCGCATATAGGCAACGAATTAATTAGGCGAACCTAACTATTCGTGTTCTGAGACGGACTAAGAGTTTTCAACTCGGTAAACAATTAATTAGGCAAAACTAACTAATCGAAGAGAAAACTATTTTGATTTCGCATATAGGCAACGAATTAATTAGGCGAACCTAACTATTCGTGTTCTGAGACGGACTAAGAGTTTTCAACTCGGTAAACAATTAATTAGGCAAACCTAACTAATCGAAGAGAAAACTATTTTGATTTCGCATATAGGCAACGAATTAATTAGGCGAACCTAACTATTCGTGTTCTGAGACGGACTAAGAGTTTTCAACTCGGTAAACAATTAATTAGGCAAAACTAACTAATCGAAGAGAAAACTATTTTGATTTCCCATATAGGCAACGAATTAATTAGGCGAACCTAACTATTCGTGTTCTGAGACGGACTAAGAGTTTTCAACTCGGTAAACAATTAATTAGGCAAACCTAACTAATCGAAGAGAAAACTATTTTGATTTCCCATATAGGCAACGAATTAATTAGGCGAACCTAACTATTCGTGTTCTGAGACGGACTAAGAGTTTTCAACTCGGTAAACAATTAATTAGGCAAACCTAACTAATCGAAGAGAAAACTATTTTGATTTCGCATATAGGCAACGAATTAATTAGGCGAACCTAACTATTCGTGTTCTGAGACGGACTAAGAGTTTTCAACTCGGTAAACAATTAATTAGGCAAACCTAACTAATCGAAGAGAAAACTATTTTGATTTCGCATATAGGCAACGAATTAATTAGGCGAACCTAACTATTCGTGTTCTGAGACGGACTAAGAGTTTTCAACTCGGTAAACAATTAATTAGGCAAACCTAACTAATCGAAGAGAAAACTATTTTGATTTCGCATATAGGCAACGAA
>CAXIVS010000694.1:12500-15000 GCA_964035775.1 Osedax frankpressi | reverse complement strand
CCCGAAGACGAAGTTTAATATCGAGAACCCGAAGACGAAGTTTAATATCGAGGACCCGAAGACGAAGTTTAATATCGAGAACCCGAAGACGAAGTTTAATATCGAGGACCCGAAGACGAAGTTCAATATCGAGGACTCGAAGACGAAGTTGAATTAATTGGTGAAAGTTGATTGCGGGTGTTATTAAATTTACTTTAATAATACACATTTCAGCCGAAACCAAACCCTGAGCATTAAAATACAAAACATTTTAAATTTTGATGCTTCGGGGGGGGGTGGGGGTGATATTTTTTTAAATATTTATTATAAGGTTTTTATGTCGGGTTTTTTTTACGACCATAAAAATTAATAAAATATTTACAAATACAAAAATTAAAAAAAATTTTAAGGATACAAAAAATTTACGAGTTAAAAAATTTACAAGTAAAAAATTTTTACAAGTTCGAAAATTTTTATAATTGCGAAAAATTAATAAAATATTTACAAATACAAAAATTAAAAAAAATTTAAGGATACAAAAATTTTACGAGTTAAAAAATTTACAAGTAAAAAATTTTTACAAGTTCGAAAATTTTTATAATTGCGAAAAATTAATAAAATATTTACAAATACAAAAATTTTAAAAAAATTTACAAGTAAAAAATTTTTACAAGTTCGAAAAGTTTTATAATTACGAAAAATTAAGAACATTTTTTTTAGAGTCAAAATTTTTCGAATTTTCACAATTAATAAAATATTCACGTGTACAAAAATGTTAAAAATATCCAACTTTGAAAATTTTCACAAATCAGAAATAATTATAAAATGTTCGGAAGTACTTTACGTATAAAAAACCATTTCACCATGATAAAATCATAGTGAAATGGTTAAAATTTTTAGATAATCAAAGCTAGTCAAAACAATTTTCATTTGTATCAATGCAATTTTTACTTATGCAAGTAAATCAAACCAATTCACCGTGATATAATCGCAGTGGAAAGGTTTATTATTTCACCAATAAGCAAATAATTAATTAGGCAAACCTAACTAATCGAAGAGAAAACTATTTTGATTTCGCATATAGGCAACGAATTAATTAGGCGAACCTAACTATTCGTGTTCTGAGACGGACTAAGAGTTTTCAACTCGGTAAACAATTAATTAGGCAAACCTAACTAATCGAAGAGAAAACTATTTTGATTTCGCATATAGGCAACGAATTAATTAGGCGAACCTAACTATTCGTGTTCTGAGACGGACTAAGAGTTTTCAACTCGGTAAACAATTAATTAGGCAAAACTAACTAATCGAAGAGAAAACTATTTTGATTTCCCATATAGGCAACGAATTAATTAGGCGAACCTAACTATTCGTGTTCTGAGACGGACTAAGAGTTTTCAACTCCGTAAACAATTAATTAGGCAAACCTAACTAATCGAAGAGAAAACTATTTTGATTTCGCATATAGGCAACGAATTAATTAGGCGAACCTAACTATTCGTGTTCTGAGACGGACTAAGAGTTTTCAACTCGGTAAACAATTAATTAGGCAAACCTAACTAATCGAAGAGAAAACTATTTTGATTTCGCATATAGGCAACGAATTAATTAGGCGAACCTAACTATTCGTGTTCTGAGACGGACTAAGAGTTTTCAACTCGGTAAACAATTAATTAGGCAAACCTAACTAATCGAAGAGAAAACTATTTTGATTTCCCATATAGGCAACGAATTAATTAGGCGAACCTAACTATTCGTGTTCTGAGACGGACTAAGAGTTTTCAACTCGGTAAACAATTAATTAGGCAAACCTAACTAATCGAAGAGAAAACTATTTTGATTTCGCATATAGGCAACGAATTAATTAGGCGAACCTAACTATTCGTGTTCTGAGACGGACTATTCAATCGTACAGTTTTCAATTACCCGAAGAGAAAACTGTTCCTACAATTAGGAAGACTTAGAAAATTAACATAGTCGTTATAGAAAAAATCTACCTAATACTACAGTTTAAATAGCAAACGAAATAACACCACCCTTGTGGTGATATTAGATAGCAAAGCTAACTAAATAGTTGTATTAGATAGATAATCTATGTAATGCAGTTATCGGAAATACTAACGGAAGTATTAGTTCCCCTTTAACAATGTATCAATTAGGCAAAGCTAACTAACGATAGGTATAGATAGAATATCTACCACATAACTACCTGATAGGATTCTATAGAATCACCGAGCGGACAGACTAAACGGACAGACTAAGCGGACAGACTAAGCGGACAGACTAAGCGGACAGACTAATCGGACAGATTAATCGAACAGACTGCTCGGACAGCCTAAACGGACAGACTAATTAGACAGACTAAACGGACAGACTAAGCGGACAGACTAAACGGACAGACTAAACGGACAGACTAATCGGACAGACTTACCTACCATGTTCTGCTTGTTAAATTGGATCAGAAGCCTCGATCAGGAGGACTTAAACGCTACCCTGTTAAATCAGAGGCCGTCCTATACAC
>CAXIVS010000694.1:2500-7500 GCA_964035775.1 Osedax frankpressi | reverse complement strand
CGGCTCCATGGAAATTTTTTTTTTTTTAATTCTCCCCACTTATTACGGCATTTTAGAGAAAAAAAAAAAAAAAAAGCGGCTGCTTAACACGATACTTTTTTCCCTTGCCCGTGAGCAAGCTTTTTTCGCAAAAATCGGAGCTTCGAGCTCGATTTTTTGAAAATTTGAGTAGGACGGAGACTAAAAAAATTTTCAAAAAAAATATTGTACTTTTTTTAATTAAATAATTATCTTCGTATTAATATAAGGTCGGACAGTTTGAATGGTCATACAATTCGCATTACTTTAAGAGTTATTGAGGTCTAAAAAAAAAAAACAAAAATTCAACCGCCTATAACTTTTTAACAATTGATAAGTAAAAGTTGCGACATAGCTATTTACACTAGTTAGAACAGAACGAATCATAATCCGTAGCTAACTAAAAAAAAAAAAAAAAAAGTCGTCAACTGCACCTATGTCAAAAATTGAAAAAAACACGTATTTTTTCGCGAGGAGGCCCACGGGCCTCAAAAAAAAAAATTTTCGAGACAAAAAATTTTTTTTTATTAAATATTCATATTTATTCATATTCAATTTCTCCGATATCCTGAAATAACTCGAATACAAATCGTTCGTAATTGTTTCGGTTTATCGGGGAGTTTTATTTAAACGATACTGAATAATCGTTGATTTTGTACATTAAATTGTATTTAGCAACGCATATTGTATTAACCAACTAAGACGATTAATCATGATATCCTTGGCGGCAGTAACTATGACTCTATTAAGGGTATATGACCTGATAAGTCTATATGAATCCGCCTGAAAAGTGATGACTAGTTACTCGCACATGTGCATACCTGTTGAGCAAGGGTGGCATACGCGTATGCCATCAAGATAATCTCTACCTCTACGTAGCGCCCGCTGGACACAGACCAACGGAGGCGATGTCGTGGTGGAGTGGTAATCCCGGTATTTGTCTATTAAGGGTATTGGCCCGATAAGTCTGTCTGAATCCGCCTGAAAAGTGATGACTAGTTACTCGCACATGTGCATACCTGTTGAGCAAGGGTGGCATACGCGTATGCCATCAAGATAATCTTTACCTCTACGTAGCGCCCGCTGGACACAGACCAACGGAGGCGATGTCGTGGTGGAGTGGTAATCCCGGTATTTGTCTATTAAGGGTATTGGCCCGATAAGTCTGTCTGAATCCGCCTGAAAAGTGACGACTAGTTACTCGCACATGTGCATACCTGTTGAGCAAGGGTGGCATACGCGTATGCCATCAAGATAATCTCTACCTCTACGTAGCGCCCGCTGGACACAGACCAACGGAGGCGATGTCGTGGTGGAGTGGTAATCCCGGTATTTGTCTATTAAGGTTATTCAAGCCTGCACGGTCTTTCGGATCGGTAATTTTGTTGAGCCTGCCCGAGGCGCATCGGGACTGGAAAGGAGCGTTATGCCTACTCGAGACGACGCTCGTGAAAAGGTGAAAAGGCTGTTTGAGAACCGCGCCAAAGGTGTTGATTGATATAGACAGCAGGGCGGTGGCCATAGAAGTCGGAATCCGCTAAGGAGTGTGTAACAACTCACCTGCCGAATCAACTAGCCCTTAAAATGAAAGCCGCGGTAACGATATTCTTATGCCGGTGATGAAGCGATATGATTTCTACGCAGTGCTCCGAATGTAAAAGTAATGAAATTCAACCGAACAAGGGTAAACGGCGGGAGTAAATACGATTAAGGTTATCGAAATCTAACATTGTGAACAACGAGCGTAGAGACTAACGTGCGGGTACAAGTTTAACGGAATTTCTATCGAAGATCATACGAATACTATGAGTTTAACGTTAACGTTAACGTTAACGTTAACGTTAACGTTAACGTTAACAGACAAAGTTTAATATCGAGGACCCGAAGACGAAGTTTAATATCGAGGACCCGAAGACGAAGTTTAATATCGAGAACCCGAAGACGAAGTTTAATATCGAGGACCCGAAGACGAAGTTTAATATCGAGAACCCGAAGACGAAGTTTAATATCGAGGACCCGAAGACGAAGTTCAATATCGAGGACTCGAAGACGAAGTTGAATTAATTGGTGAAAGTTGATTGCGGGTGTTATTAAATTTACTTTAATAATACACATTTCAGCCGAAACCAAACCCTGAGCATTAAAATACAAAACATTTTAAATTTTGATGCTTCGGGGGGGGGTGGGGGTGATATTTTTTTAAATATTTATTATAAGGTTTTTATGTCGGGTTTTTTTTACGACCATAAAAATTAATAAAATATTTACAAATACAAAAATTAAAAAAAATTTTAAGGATACAAAAAATTTACGAGTTAAAAAATTTACAAGTAAAAAATTTTTACAAGTTCGAAAATTTTTATAATTGCGAAAAATTAATAAAATATTTACAAATACAAAAATTAAAAAAAATTTAAGGATACAAAAATTTTACGAGTTAAAAAATTTACAAGTAAAAAATTTTTACAAGTTCGAAAATTTTTATAATTGCGAAAAATTAATAAAATATTTACAAATACAAAAATTTTAAAAAAATTTACAAGTAAAAAATTTTTACAAGTTCGAAAAGTTTTATAATTACGAAAAATTAAGAACATTTTTTTTAGAGTCAAAATTTTTCGAATTTTCACAATTAATAAAATATTCACGTGTACAAAAATGTTAAAAATATCCAACTTTGAAAATTTTCACAAATCAGAAATAATTATAAAATGTTCGGAAGTACTTTACGTATAAAAAACCATTTCACCATGATAAAATCATAGTGAAATGGTTAAAATTTTTAGATAATCAAAGCTAGTCAAAACAATTTTCATTTGTATCAATGCAATTTTTACTTATGCAAGTAAATCAAACCAATTCACCGTGATATAATCGCAGTGGAAAGGTTTATTATTTCACCAATAAGCAAATAATTAATTAGGCAAACCTAACTAATCGAAGAGAAAACTATTTTGATTTCGCATATAGGCAACGAATTAATTAGGCGAACCTAACTATTCGTGTTCTGAGACGGACTAAGAGTTTTCAACTCGGTAAACAATTAATTAGGCAAACCTAACTAATCGAAGAGAAAACTATTTTGATTTCGCATATAGGCAACGAATTAATTAGGCGAACCTAACTATTCGTGTTCTGAGACGGACTAAGAGTTTTCAACTCGGTAAACAATTAATTAGGCAAAACTAACTAATCGAAGAGAAAACTATTTTGATTTCCCATATAGGCAACGAATTAATTAGGCGAACCTAACTATTCGTGTTCTGAGACGGACTAAGAGTTTTCAACTCCGTAAACAATTAATTAGGCAAACCTAACTAATCGAAGAGAAAACTATTTTGATTTCGCATATAGGCAACGAATTAATTAGGCGAACCTAACTATTCGTGTTCTGAGACGGACTAAGAGTTTTCAACTCGGTAAACAATTAATTAGGCAAACCTAACTAATCGAAGAGAAAACTATTTTGATTTCGCATATAGGCAACGAATTAATTAGGCGAACCTAACTATTCGTGTTCTGAGACGGACTAAGAGTTTTCAACTCGGTAAACAATTAATTAGGCAAACCTAACTAATCGAAGAGAAAACTATTTTGATTTCCCATATAGGCAACGAATTAATTAGGCGAACCTAACTATTCGTGTTCTGAGACGGACTAAGAGTTTTCAACTCGGTAAACAATTAATTAGGCAAACCTAACTAATCGAAGAGAAAACTATTTTGATTTCGCATATAGGCAACGAATTAATTAGGCGAACCTAACTATTCGTGTTCTGAGACGGACTATTCAATCGTACAGTTTTCAATTACCCGAAGAGAAAACTGTTCCTACAATTAGGAAGACTTAGAAAATTAACATAGTCGTTATAGAAAAAATCTACCTAATACTACAGTTTAAATAGCAAACGAAATAACACCACCCTTGTGGTGATATTAGATAGCAAAGCTAACTAAATAGTTGTATTAGATAGATAATCTATGTAATGCAGTTATCGGAAATACTAACGGAAGTATTAGTTCCCCTTTAACAATGTATCAATTAGGCAAAGCTAACTAACGATAGGTATAGATAGAATATCTACCACATAACTACCTGATAGGATTCTATAGAATCACCGAGCGGACAGACTAAACGGACAGACTAAGCGGACAGACTAAGCGGACAGACTAAGCGGACAGACTAATCGGACAGATTAATCGAACAGACTGCTCGGACAGCCTAAACGGACAGACTAATTAGACAGACTAAACGGACAGACTAAGCGGACAGACTAAACGGACAGACTAAACGGACAGACTAATCGGACAGACTTACCTACCATGTTCTGCTTGTTAAATTGGATCAGAAGCCTCGATCAGGAGGACTTAAACGCTACCCTGTTAAATCAGAGGCCGTCCTATACACTACAGTTCCCATAGAGAAAATCTCAAGGGATTCAGTGCTGGGCTTTTCCCGCTTCACTCGCCGTTACTAGGGGAATCCTTGTTAGTTTCTTTTCCTCCGCTTACTAATATGCTTAAATTCAGCGGGTAGTCCCGTCTGATCTCAGGTCGAATTCGAAAAGTCTATATCATCGAGATATAAACATTCTAGATCGCGTTACCGTGCAATCCAATATATCATCACCGTAATGAAAACAAGACTAGTAAAATCAAAATAAATTCAATTAATAAAACTTTATAGACCATTCAAAATATGCATTTCTATAACGCAACGATAAAAAATCTCTAAATTCAAAGTTATAAAAACAAAATATAAAATGAGATGACTATGAAAAATTAGAATAAAATTAATTATAAAAATATTTCCAAACCGAGTCTGTCGTATTAACACATCGGATCCAATTAATCAGATTACACTACGAATAATAATTCATAAAGAAAAACTATAAGTAACAACAATCATCAAAAAGTATTGGTGCATATAAATCGATTCAGAATCAAAGTATACCGACCGCAACGGAATGAAGGTTTCACAAG
>CAXIVS010000693.1:12500-15000 GCA_964035775.1 Osedax frankpressi | reverse complement strand
TTTGAGTAGGACGGAGACTAAAAAAATTTTCAAAAAAAATATTGTACTTTTTTTAATTAAATAATTATCTTCGTATTAATATAAGGTCGGACAGTTTGAATGGTCATACAATTCGCATTACTTTAAGAGTTATTGAGGTCTAAAAAAAAAAAACAAAAATTCAACCGCCTATAACTTTTTAACAATTGATAAGTAAAAGTTGCGACATAGCTATTTACACTAGTTAGAACAGAACGAATCATAATCCGTAGCTAACTAAAAAAAAAAAAAAAAAAGTCGTCAACTGCACCTATGTCAAAAATTGAAAAAAACACGTATTTTTTCGCGAGGAGGCCCACGGGCCTCAAAAAAAAAAATTTTCGAGACAAAAAATTTTTTTTTATTAAATATTCATATTTATTCATATTCAATTTCTCCGATATCCTGAAATAACTCGAATACAAATCGTTCGTAATTGTTTCGGTTTATCGGGGAGTTTTATTTAAACGATACTGAATAATCGTTGATTTTGTACATTAAATTGTATTTAGCAACGCATATTGTATTAACCAACTAAGACGATTAATCATGATATCCTTGGCGGCAGTAACTATGACTCTATTAAGGGTATATGACCTGATAAGTCTATATGAATCCGCCTGAAAAGTGATGACTAGTTACTCGCACATGTGCATACCTGTTGAGCAAGGGTGGCATACGCGTATGCCATCAAGATAATCTCTACCTCTACGTAGCGCCCGCTGGACACAGACCAACGGAGGCGATGTCGTGGTGGAGTGGTAATCCCGGTATTTGTCTATTAAGGGTATTGGCCCGATAAGTCTGTCTGAATCCGCCTGAAAAGTGATGACTAGTTACTCGCACATGTGCATACCTGTTGAGCAAGGGTGGCATACGCGTATGCCATCAAGATAATCTCTACCTCTACGTAGCGCCCGCTGGACACAGACCAACGGAGGCGATGTCGTGGTGGAGTGGTAATCCCGGTATTTGTCTATTAAGGTTATTCAAGCCTGCACGGTCTTTCGGATCTGTAATTTTGTTGAGCCTGCCCGAGGCGCATCGGGACTGGAAAGGAGCGTTATGCCTACTCGAGACGACGCTCGTGAAAAGGTGAAAAGGCTGTTTGAGAACCGCGCCAAAGGTGTTGATTGATATAGACAGCAGGGCGGTGGCCATAGAAGTCGGAATCCGCTAAGGAGTGTGTAACAACTCACCTGCCGAATCAACTAGCCCTTAAAATGAAAGCCGCGGTAACGATATTCTTATGCCGGTGATGAAGCGATATGATTTCTACGCAGTGCTCCGAATGTAAAAGTAATGAAATTCAACCGAACAAGGGTAAACGGCGGGAGTAAATACGATTAAGGTTATCGAAATCTAACATTGTGAACAACGAGCGTAGAGACTAACGTGCGGGTACAAGTTTAACGGAATTTCTATCGAAGATCATACGAATACTATGAGTTTAACGTTAACGTTAACGTTAACGTTAACGTTAACGTTAACGTTAACAGACAAAGTTTAATATCGAGGACCCGAAGACGAAGTTTAATATCGAGGACCCGAAGACGAAGTTTAATATCGAGAACCCGAAGACGAAGTTTAATATCGAGGACCCGAAGACGAAGTTTAATATCGAGAACCCGAAGACGAAGTTTAATATCGAGGACCCGAAGACGAAGTTCAATATCGAGGACTCGAAGACGAAGTTGAATTAATTGGTGAAAGTTGATTGCGGGTGTTATTAAATTTACTTTAATAATACACATTTCAGCCGAAACCAAACCCTGAGCATTAAAATACAAAACATTTTAAATTTTGATGCTTCGGGGGGGGGGTGGGGGTGATATTTTTTTAAATATTTATTATAAGGTTTTTATGTCGGGTTTTTTTTACGACCATAAAAATTAATAAAATATTTACAAATACAAAAATTAAAAAAAATTTTAAGGATACAAAAAATTTACGAGTTAAAAAATTTACAAGTAAAAAATTTTTACAAGTTCGAAAATTTTTATAATTGCGAAAAATTAATAAAATATTTACAAATACAAAAATTAAAAAAAATTTAAGGATACAAAAATTTTACGAGTTAAAAAATTTACAAGTAAAAAATTTTTACAAGTTCGAAAATTTTTATAATTGCGAAAAATTAATAAAATATTTACAAATACAAAAATTTTAAAAAAATTTACAAGTAAAAAATTTTTACAAGTTCGAAAAGTTTTATAATTACGAAAAATTAAGAACATTTTTTTTAGAGTCAAAATTTTTCGAATTTTCACAATTAATAAAATATTCACGTGTACAAAAATGTTAAAAATATCCAACTTTGAAAATTTTCACAAATCAGAAATAATTATAAAATGTTCGGAAGTACTTTACGTATAAAAAACCATTTCACCATGATAAAATCATAGTGAAATGGTTAAAATTTTTAGATAATCAAAGCTAGTCAAAACAATTTTCATTTGTATCAATGCAATTTTTACTTATG
>CAXIVS010000693.1:0-2500 GCA_964035775.1 Osedax frankpressi | reverse complement strand
GAAAATTAAAAAAAATTTTTTTTTCATGGACCCGAATAACTTAGTCAAATTTTTTTAGAATTTTTTTACAAAAATTAAATACAATTAAAAAAAAAAAAAATCCTGTTATATTACCGCGTTTTAAAGAAAAAAAAAAAAAAAAAAACCTTTGCAATTATATATATTTTTAAAAAATCGAGTTCGACGCTCCGAAATTCGCCAAAAAGAGATTAGATTGGGCATTAAAAAAAGGTTTGTTCAACAGCCGCTATTTTTATAATTTGTTTTCTAAATGCCGTAATAAGTCGGGAGAATTAAAAAAAATTTCCATGAAGCCGAATAACTTAGTAAAATTTTTTGTGAATTTTTTTTATAAAATTTGACTAAGTTTTCGGCTCCATGGAAATTTTTTTTTTTTTAATTCTCCCCACTTATTACGGCATTTTAGAGAGAGGAAAAAAAAAAAAGCGGCTGCTTAACACGATACTTTTTTCCCTTGCCCGTGAACAAGCTTTTTTCGCAAAAATCGGAGCTTCGAGCTCGATTTTTTGAAAATTTGACTTTGACGGCGACTAAAAAAATTTTCAAAAAAATATTGTACTTTTTTTAATTAAATAATTATCTTCGTATTAATATAAGGTCGGACAGTTTGAATGGTCATACAATTCGCATTACTTTAAGAGTTATTGAGGTCTAAAAAAAAAAAAACAAAAATTCAACCGCCTATAACTTTTTAACAATTGATAAGTAAAAGTTGCGACATAGCTATTTACACTAGTTAGAACAGAACGAATCATAATCCGTAGCTAACTAAAAAAAAAAAAAAAAAAAGTCGTCAACTGCACCTATGTCAAAAATTGAAAAAAACACGTATTTTTCGCGAGGAGGCCCACGGGCCTCAAAAAAAAAATTTTCGAGACAAAAAATTTTTTTTATTAAATATTCATATTTATTCATATTCAATTTCTCCCGATATCCTGAAATAACTCGAATACAAATCGTTCGTAATTGTTTCGGTTTATCGGGGAGTTTTATTTAAACGATACTGAATAATCGTTGATTTTGTACATTAAATTGTATTTAGCAACGCATATTGTATTAACCAACTAAGACGATTAATCATGATATCCTTGGCGGCAGTAACTATGACTCTATTAAGGGTATATGACCTGATAAGTCTATATGAATCCGCCTGAAAAGTGATGACTAGTTACTCGCACATGTGCATACCTGTTGAGCAAGGGTGGCATACGCGTATGCCATCAAGATAATCTCTACCTCTACGTAGACGCCCGCTGGACACAGACCAACGGAGGCGATGTCGTGGTGGAGTGGTAATCCCGGTATTTGTCTATTAAGGGTATTGGCCCGATAAGTCTGTCTGAATCCGCCTGAAAAGTGATGACTAGTTACTCGCACATGTGCATACCTGTTGAGCAAGGGTGGCATACGCGTATGCCATCAAGATAATCTCTACCTCTACGTAGCGCCCGCTGGACACAGACCAACGGAGGCGATGTCGTGGTGGAGTGGTAATCCCGGTATTTGTCTATTAAGGGTATTGGCCCGATAAGTCTGTCTGAATCCGCCTGAAAAGTGATGACTAGTTACTCGCACATGTGCATACCTGTTGAGCAAGGGTGGCATACGCGTATGCCATCAAGATAATCTTTACCTCTACGTAGCGCCCGCTGGACACAGACCAACGGAGGCGATGTCGTGGTGGAGTGGTAATCCCGGTATTTGTCTATTAAGGGTATTGGCCCGATAAGTCTGTCTGAATCCGCCTGAAAAGTGATGACTAGTTACTCGCACATGTGCATACCTGTTGAGCAAGGGTGGCATACGCGTATGCCATCAAGATAATCTCTACCTCTACGTAGCGCCCGCTGGACACAGACCAACGGAGGCGATGTCGTGGTGGAGTGGTAATCCCGGTATTTGTCTATTAAGGGTATTGGCCCGATAAGTCTGTCTGAATCCGCCTGAAAAGTGATGATAGTTACTCGCACATGTGCATACCTGTTGAGCAAGGGTGGCATACGCGTATGCCATCAAGATAATCTCTACCTCTACGTAGCGCCGCTGGACACAGACCAACGGAGGCGATGTCGTGGTGGAGTGGTAATCCCGGTATTTGTCTATTAAGGTTATTCAAGCCTGCACGGTCTTTCGGATCGGTATTTTGTTGAGCCTGCCCGAGGCGCATCGGGACTGGAAAGGAGCGTTATGCCTACTCGAGACGACGCTCGTGAAAAGGTGAAAAGGCTGTTTGAGAACCGCGCCAAAGGTGTTGATTGATATAGACAGCAGGGCGGTGGCCATAGAAGTCGGAATCCGCTAAGGAGTGTGTAACAACTCACCTGCCGAATCAACTAGCCCTTAAAATGAAAGCCGCGGTAACGATATTCTTATGCCGGTGATGAAGCGATGTGATTTCTACGCAGTGCTCCGATGTAAAAGTAATGAAATTCAACCGAACAAGGGTAAACGGCGGGAGTAAATACGATTAAGGTTATCG
>CAXIVS010000692.1:10000-12625 GCA_964035775.1 Osedax frankpressi | reverse complement strand
TAAAAATTTTTTACTTGTAAATTTTTTAACTCGTAAATTTTTTGTATCCTTAAAATTTTTTTTAATTTTTGTATTTGTAAATATTTTATTAATTTTTATGGTCGTAAAAAAAACCCGACATAAAAACCTTATAATAAATATTTAAAAAAATATCACCCCCACCCCCCCCCCGAAGCATCAAAATTTAAAATGTTTTGTATTTTAATGCTCAGGGTTTGGTTTCGGCTGAAATGTGTATTATTAAAGTAAATTTAATAACACCCGCAATCAACTTTCACCAATTAATTCAACTTCGTCTTCGAGTCCTCGATATTGAACTTCGTCTTCGGGTCCTCGATATTAAACTTCGTCTTCGGGTTCTCGATATTAAACTTCGTCTTCGGGTCCTCGATATTAAACTTCGTCTTCGGGTTCTCGATATTAAACTTCGTCTTCGGGTCCTCGATATTAAACTTCGTCTTCGGGTCCTCGATATTAAACTTTGTCTGTTAACGTTAACGTTAACGTTAACGTTAACGTTAACGTTAACGTTAAACTCATAGTATTCGTATGATCTTCGATAGAAATTCCGTTAAACTTGTACCCGCACGTTAGTCTCTACGCTCGTTGTTCACAATGTTAGATTTCGATAACCTTAATCGTATTTACTCCCGCCGTTTACCCTTGTTCGGTTGAATTTCATTACTTTTACATTCGGAGCACTGCGTAGAAATCATATCGCTTCATCACCGGCATAAGAATATCGTTACCGCGGCTTTCATTTTAAGGGCTAGTTGATTCGGCAGGTGAGTTGTTACACACTCCTTAGCGGATTCCGACTTCTATGGCCACCGCCCTGCTGTCTATATCAATCAACACCTTTGGCGCGGTTCTCAAACAGCCTTTTCACCTTTTCACGAGCGTCGTCTCGAGTAGGCATAACGCTCCTTTCCAGTCCCGATGCGCCTCGGGCAGGCTCAACAAAATTACCGATCCGAAAGACCGTGCAGGCTTGAATAACCTTAATAGACAAATACCGGGATTACCACTCCACCACGACATCGCCTCCGTTGGTCTGTGTCCAGCGGGCGCTACGTAGAGGTAGAGATTATCTTGATGGCATACGCGTATGCCACCCTTGCTCAACAGGTATGCACATGTGCGAGTAACTAGTCATCACTTTTCAGGCGGATTCAGACAGACTTATCGGGCCAATACCCTTAATAGACAAATACCGGGATTACCACTCCACCACGACATCGCCTCCGTTGGTCTGTGTCCAGCGGGCGCTACGTAGAGGTAGAGATTATCTTGATGGCATACGCGTATGCCACCCTTGCTCAACAGGTATGCACATGTGCGAGTAACTAGTCATCACTTTTCAGGCGGATTCATATAGACTTATCAGGTCATATACCCTTAATAGAGTCATAGTTACTGCCGCCAAGGATATCATGATTAATCGTCTTAGTTGGTTAATACAATATGCGTTGCTAAATACAATTTAATGTACAAAATCAACGATTATTCAGTATCGTTTAAATAAAACTCCCCGATAAACCGAAACAATTACGAACGATTTGTATTCGAGTTATTTCAGGATATCGGAGAAATTGAATATGAATAAATATGAATATTTAATAAAAAAAAATTTTTTGTCTCGAAAATTTTTTTTTTTGAGGCCCGTGGGCCTCCTCGCGAAAAAATACGTGTTTTTTTCAATTTTTGACATAGGTGCAGTTGACGACTTTTTTTTTTTTTTTTTTAGTTAGCTACGGATTATGATTCGTTCTGTTCTAACTAGTGTAAATAGCTATGTCGCAACTTTTACTTATCAATTGTTAAAAAGTTATAGGCGGTTGAATTTTTGTTTTTTTTTTTTAGACCTCAATAACTCTTAAAGTAATGCGAATTGTATGACCATTCAAACTGTCCGACCTTATATTAATACGAAGATAATTATTTAATTAAAAAAAGTACAATATTTTTTTTGAAAATTTTTTTAGTCTCCGTCCTACTCAAATTTTCAAAAAATCGAGCTCGAAGCTCCGATTTTTGCGAAAAAAGCTTGCTCACGGGCAAGGGAAAAAAGTATCGTGTTAAGCAGCCGCTTTTTTTTTTTTTTTTCTCTAAAATGCCGTAATAAGTGGGGAGAATTAAAAAAAAAAAAATTTCCATGGAGCCGAAAAACTTAGTCAAATTTTATAAAAAAAATTCACAAAAAATTTTACTAAGTTATTCGGCTTCATGGAAATTTTTTTTTAATTCTCCCGACTTATTACGGCATTTTAGAAAACAAATTATAAAAATAGCGGCTGTTGAACAAACCTTTTTTTAATGCCCAATCTAATCTCTTTTTGGCGAATTTCGGAGCGTCGAACTCGATTTTTTAAAAAATATATATAATTGCAAAGGTTTTTTTTTTTTTTTTTTTCCTTTAAAATGCGGTAATATAACAGGATTTTTTTTTTTTTAATTGATTTAATTTTTGTAAAAAAAATTCTAAAAAAATTTGACTAAGTTATTCGGGTCCATGAAAAAAAAATTTTTTTTAATTTTCCCCACCTATTACGGCATTTTAGAAAAAAAAAAAAAAAAAAGCGGCTGCTTAACACGATACTTTTTTCCCTTGCCCGTGAACAAGCT
>CAXIVS010000691.1:0-18534 GCA_964035775.1 Osedax frankpressi | reverse complement strand
TCTAACTAAGAAAATCTAACTAAGAAAATCTAACTAAGAAAATCTAACTAAGAAAATCTAACTAAGAAAATCTAACTAAGAAAATCTAACTAAGAAAATCTAACTAAGAAAATCTAACTAAGAAAATCTAACTAAGAAAATCTAACTAAGAAAATCTAACTAAGAAAATCTAACTAAGAAAATCTAACTAAGAAAATCTAACTAAGAAAATCTAACTAAGAAAATCTAACTAAGAAAATCTAACTAAGAAAATCTAACTAAGAAAATCTAACTAAGAAAATCTAACTAAGAAAATCTAACTAAGAAAATCTAACTAAGAAAATCTAACTAAGAAAATCTAACTAAGAAAATCTAACTAAGAAAATCTAACTAAGAAAATCTAACTAAGAAAATCTAACTAAGAAAATCTAACTAAGAAAATCTAACTAAGAAAATCTAACTAAGAAAATCTAACTAAGAAAATCTAACTAAGAAAATCTAACTAAGAAAATCTAACTAAGAAAATCTAACTAAGAAAATCTAACTAAGAAAATCTAACTAAGAAAATCTAACTAAGAAAATCTAACTAAGAAAATCTAACTAAGAAAATCTAACTAAGAAAATCTAACTAAGAAAATCTAACTAAGAAAATCTAACTAAGAAAATCTAACTAAGAAAATCTAACTAAGAAAATCTAACTAAGAAAATCTAACTAAGAAAATCTAACTAAGAAAATCTAACTAAGAAAATCTAACTAAGAAAATCTAACTAAGAAAATCTAACTAAGAAAATCTAACTAAGAAAATCTAACTAAGAAAATCTAACTAAGAAAATCTAACTAAGAAAATCTAACTAAGAAAATCTAACTAAGAAAATCTAACTAAGAAAATCTAACTAAGAAAATCTAACTAAGAAAATCTAACTAAGAAAATCTAACTAAGAAAATCTAACTAAGAAAATCTAACTAAGAAAATCTAACTAAGAAAATCTAACTAAGAAAATCTAACTAAGAAAATCTAACTAAGAAAATCTAACTAAGAAAATCTAACTAAGAAAATCTAACTAAGAAAATCTAACTAAGAAAATCTAACTAAGAAAATCTAACTAAGAAAATCTAACTAAGAAAATCTAACTAAGAAAATCTAACTAAGAAAATCTAACTAAGAAAATCTAACTAAGAAAATCTAACTAAGAAAATCTAACTAAGAAAATCTAACTAAGAAAATCTAACTAAGAAAATCTAACTAAGAAAATCTAACTAAGAAAATCTAACTAAGAAAATCTAACTAAGAAAATCTAACTAAGAAAATCTAACTAAGAAAATCTAACTAAGAAAATCTAACTAAGAAAATCTAACTAAGAAAATCTAACTAAGAAAATCTAACTAAGAAAATCTAACTAAGAAAATCTAACTAAGAAAATCTAACTAAGAAAATCTAACTAAGAAAATCTAACTAAGAAAATCTAACTAAGAAAATCTAACTAAGAAAATCTAACTAAGAAAATCTAACTAAGAAAATCTAACTAAGAAAATCTAACTAAGAAAATCTAACTAAGAAAATCTAACTAAGAAAATCTAACTAAGAAAATCTAACTAAGAAAATCTAACTAAGAAAATCTAACTAAGAAAATCTAACTAAGAAAATCTAACTAAGAAAATCTAACTAAGAAAATCTAACTAAGAAAATCTAACTAAGAAAATCTAACTAAGAAAATCTAACTAAGAAAATCTAACTAAGAAAATCTAACTAAGAAAATCTAACTAAGAAAATCTAACTAAGAAAATCTAACTAAGAAAATCTAACTAAGAAAATCTAACTAAGAAAATCTAACTAAGAAAATCTAACTAAGAAAATCTAACTAAGAAAATCTAACTAAGAAAATCTAACTAAGAAAATCTAACTAAGAAAATCTAACTAAGAAAATCTAACTAAGAAAATCTAACTAAGAAAATCTAACTAAGAAAATCTAACTAAGAAAATCTAACTAAGAAAATCTAACTAAGAAAATCTAACTAAGAAAATCTAACTAAGAAAATCTAACTAAGAAAATCTAACTAAGAAAATCTAACTAAGAAAATCTAACTAAGAAAATCTAACTAAGAAAATCTAACTAAGAAAATCTAACTAAGAAAATCTAACTAAGAAAATCTAACTAAGAAAATCTAACTAAGAAAATCTAACTAAGAAAATCTAACTAAGAAAATCTAACTAAGAAAATCTAACTAAGAAAATCTAACTAAGAAAATCTAACTAAGAAAATCTAACTAAGAAAATCTAACTAAGAAAATCTAACTAAGAAAATCTAACTAAGAAAATCTAACTAAGAAAATCTAACTAAGAAAATCTAACTAAGAAAATCTAACTAAGAAAATCTAACTAAGAAAATCTAACTAAGAAAATCTAACTAAGAAAATCTAACTAAGAAAATCTAACTAAGAAAATCTAACTAAGAAAATCTAACTAAGAAAATCTAACTAAGAAAATCTAACTAAGAAAATCTAACTAAGAAAATCTAACTAAGAAAATCTAACTAAGAAAATCTAACTAAGAAAATCTAACTAAGAAAATCTAACTAAGAAAATCTAACTAAGAAAATCTAACTAAGAAAATCTAACTAAGAAAATCTAACTAAGAAAATCTAACTAAGAAAATCTAACTAAGAAAATCTAACTAAGAAAATCTAACTAAGAAAATCTAACTAAGAAAATCTAACTAAGAAAATCTAACTAAGAAAATCTAACTAAGAAAATCTAACTAAGAAAATCTAACTAAGAAAATCTAACTAAGAAAATCTAACTAAGAAAATCTAACTAAGAAAATCTAACTAAGAAAATCTAACTAAGAAAATCTAACTAAGAAAATCTAACTAAGAAAATCTAACTAAGAAAATCTAACTAAGAAAATCTAACTAAGAAAATCTAACTAAGAAAATCTAACTAAGAAAATCTAACTAAGAAAATCTAACTAAGAAAATCTAACTAAGAAAATCTAACTAAGAAAATCTAACTAAGAAAATCTAACTAAGAAAATCTAACTAAGAAAATCTAACTAAGAAAATCTAACTAAGAAAATCTAACTAAGAAAATCTAACTAAGAAAATCTAACTAAGAAAATCTAACTAAGAAAATCTAACTAAGAAAATCTAACTAAGAAAATCTAACTAAGAAAATCTAACTAAGAAAATCTAACTAAGAAAATCTAACTAAGAAAATCTAACTAAGAAAATCTAACTAAGAAAATCTAACTAAGAAAATCTAACTAAGAAAATCTAACTAAGAAAATCTAACTAAGAAAATCTAACTAAGAAAATCTAACTAAGAAAATCTAACTAAGAAAATCTAACTAAGAAAATCTAACTAAGAAAATCTAACTAAGAAAATCTAACTAAGAAAATCTAACTAAGAAAATCTAACTAAGAAAATCTAACTAAGAAAATCTAACTAAGAAAATCTAACTAAGAAAATCTAACTAAGAAAATCTAACTAAGAAAATCTAACTAAGAAAATCTAACTAAGAAAATCTAACTAAGAAAATCTAACTAAGAAAATCTAACTAAGAAAATCTAACTAAGAAAATCTAACTAAGAAAATCTAACTAAGAAAATCTAACTAAGAAAATCTAACTAAGAAAATCTAACTAAGAAAATCTAACTAAGAAAATCTAACTAAGAAAATCTAACTAAGAAAATCTAACTAAGAAAATCTAACTAAGAAAATCTAACTAAGAAAATCTAACTAAGAAAATCTAACTAAGAAAATCTAACTAAGAAAATCTAACTAAGAAAATCTAACTAAGAAAATCTAACTAAGAAAATCTAACTAAGAAAATCTAACTAAGAAAATCTAACTAAGAAAATCTAACTAAGAAAATCTAACTAAGAAAATCTAACTAAGAAAATCTAACTAAGAAAATCTAACTAAGAAAATCTAACTAAGAAAATCTAACTAAGAAAATCTAACTAAGAAAATCTAACTAAGAAAATCTAACTAAGAAAATCTAACTAAGAAAATCTAACTAAGAAAATCTAACTAAGAAAATCTAACTAAGAAAATCTAACTAAGAAAATCTAACTAAGAAAATCTAACTAAGAAAATCTAACTAAGAAAATCTAACTAAGAAAATCTAACTAAGAAAATCTAACTAAGAAAATCTAACTAAGAAAATCTAACTAAGAAAATCTAACTAAGAAAATCTAACTAAGAAAATCTAACTAAGAAAATCTAACTAAGAAAATCTAACTAAGAAAATCTAACTAAGAAAATCTAACTAAGAAAATCTAACTAAGAAAATCTAACTAAGAAAATCTAACTAAGAAAATCTAACTAAGAAAATCTAACTAAGAAAATCTAACTAAGAAAATCTAACTAAGAAAATCTAACTAAGAAAATCTAACTAAGAAAATCTAACTAAGAAAATCTAACTAAGAAAATCTAACTAAGAAAATCTAACTAAGAAAATCTAACTAAGAAAATCTAACTAAGAAAATCTAACTAAGAAAATCTAACTAAGAAAATCTAACTAAGAAAATCTAACTAAGAAAATCTAACTAAGAAAATCTAACTAAGAAAATCTAACTAAGAAAATCTAACTAAGAAAATCTAACTAAGAAAATCTAACTAAGAAAATCTAACTAAGAAAATCTAACTAAGAAAATCTAACTAAGAAAATCTAACTAAGAAAATCTAACTAAGAAAATCTAACTAAGAAAATCTAACTAAGAAAATCTAACTAAGAAAATCTAACTAAGAAAATCTAACTAAGAAAATCTAACTAAGAAAATCTAACTAAGAAAATCTAACTAAGAAAATCTAACTAAGAAAATCTAACTAAGAAAATCTAACTAAGAAAATCTAACTAAGAAAATCTAACTAAGAAAATCTAACTAAGAAAATCTAACTAAGAAAATCTAACTAAGAAAATCTAACTAAGAAAATCTAACTAAGAAAATCTAACTAAGAAAATCTAACTAAGAAAATCTAACTAAGAAAATCTAACTAAGAAAATCTAACTAAGAAAATCTAACTAAGAAAATCTAACTAAGAAAATCTAACTAAGAAAATCTAACTAAGAAAATCTAACTAAGAAAATCTAACTAAGAAAATCTAACTAAGAAAATCTAACTAAGAAAATCTAACTAAGAAAATCTAACTAAGAAAATCTAACTAAGAAAATCTAACTAAGAAAATCTAACTAAGAAAATCTAACTAAGAAAATCTAACTAAGAAAATCTAACTAAGAAAATCTAACTAAGAAAATCTAACTAAGAAAATCTAACTAAGAAAATCTAACTAAGAAAATCTAACTAAGAAAATCTAACTAAGAAAATCTAACTAAGAAAATCTAACTAAGAAAATCTAACTAAGAAAATCTAACTAAGAAAATCTAACTAAGAAAATCTAACTAAGAAAATCTAACTAAGAAAATCTAACTAAGAAAATCTAACTAAGAAAATCTAACTAAGAAAATCTAACTAAGAAAATCTAACTAAGAAAATCTAACTAAGAAAATCTAACTAAGAAAATCTAACTAAGAAAATCTAACTAAGAAAATCTAACTAAGAAAATCTAACTAAGAAAATCTAACTAAGAAAATCTAACTAAGAAAATCTAACTAAGAAAATCTAACTAAGAAAATCTAACTAAGAAAATCTAACTAAGAAAATCTAACTAAGAAAATCTAACTAAGAAAATCTAACTAAGAAAATCTAACTAAGAAAATCTAACTAAGAAAATCTAACTAAGAAAATCTAACTAAGAAAATCTAACTAAGAAAATCTAACTAAGAAAATCTAACTAAGAAAATCTAACTAAGAAAATCTAACTAAGAAAATCTAACTAAGAAAATCTAACTAAGAAAATCTAACTAAGAAAATCTAACTAAGAAAATCTAACTAAGAAAATCTAACTAAGAAAATCTAACTAAGAAAATCTAACTAAGAAAATCTAACTAAGAAAATCTAACTAAGAAAATCTAACTAAGAAAATCTAACTAAGAAAATCTAACTAAGAAAATCTAACTAAGAAAATCTAACTAAGAAAATCTAACTAAGAAAATCTAACTAAGAAAATCTAACTAAGAAAATCTAACTAAGAAAATCTAACTAAGAAAATCTAACTAAGAAAATCTAACTAAGAAAATCTAACTAAGAAAATCTAACTAAGAAAATCTAACTAAGAAAATCTAACTAAGAAAATCTAACTAAGAAAATCTAACTAAGAAAATCTAACTAAGAAAATCTAACTAAGAAAATCTAACTAAGAAAATCTAACTAAGAAAATCTAACTAAGAAAATCTAACTAAGAAAATCTAACTAAGAAAATCTAACTAAGAAAATCTAACTAAGAAAATCTAACTAAGAAAATCTAACTAAGAAAATCTAACTAAGAAAATCTAACTAAGAAAATCTAACTAAGAAAATCTAACTAAGAAAATCTAACTAAGAAAATCTAACTAAGAAAATCTAACTAAGAAAATCTAACTAAGAAAATCTAACTAAGAAAATCTAACTAAGAAAATCTAACTAAGAAAATCTAACTAAGAAAATCTAACTAAGAAAATCTAACTAAGAAAATCTAACTAAGAAAATCTAACTAAGAAAATCTAACTAAGAAAATCTAACTAAGAAAATCTAACTAAGAAAATCTAACTAAGAAAATCTAACTAAGAAAATCTAACTAAGAAAATCTAACTAAGAAAATCTAACTAAGAAAATCTAACTAAGAAAATCTAACTAAGAAAATCTAACTAAGAAAATCTAACTAAGAAAATCTAACTAAGAAAATCTAACTAAGAAAATCTAACTAAGAAAATCTAACTAAGAAAATCTAACTAAGAAAATCTAACTAAGAAAATCTAACTAAGAAAATCTAACTAAGAAAATCTAACTAAGAAAATCTAACTAAGAAAATCTAACTAAGAAAATCTAACTAAGAAAATCTAACTAAGAAAATCTAACTAAGAAAATCTAACTAAGAAAATCTAACTAAGAAAATCTAACTAAGAAAATCTAACTAAGAAAATCTAACTAAGAAAATCTAACTAAGAAAATCTAACTAAGAAAATCTAACTAAGAAAATCTAACTAAGAAAATCTAACTAAGAAAATCTAACTAAGAAAATCTAACTAAGAAAATCTAACTAAGAAAATCTAACTAAGAAAATCTAACTAAGAAAATCTAACTAAGAAAATCTAACTAAGAAAATCTAACTAAGAAAATCTAACTAAGAAAATCTAACTAAGAAAATCTAACTAAGAAAATCTAACTAAGAAAATCTAACTAAGAAAATCTAACTAAGAAAATCTAACTAAGAAAATCTAACTAAGAAAATCTAACTAAGAAAATCTAACTAAGAAAATCTAACTAAGAAAATCTAACTAAGAAAATCTAACTAAGAAAATCTAACTAAGAAAATCTAACTAAGAAAATCTAACTAAGAAAATCTAACTAAGAAAATCTAACTAAGAAAATCTAACTAAGAAAATCTAACTAAGAAAATCTAACTAAGAAAATCTAACTAAGAAAATCTAACTAAGAAAATCTAACTAAGAAAATCTAACTAAGAAAATCTAACTAAGAAAATCTAACTAAGAAAATCTAACTAAGAAAATCTAACTAAGAAAATCTAACTAAGAAAATCTAACTAAGAAAATCTAACTAAGAAAATCTAACTAAGAAAATCTAACTAAGAAAATCTAACTAAGAAAATCTAACTAAGAAAATCTAACTAAGAAAATCTAACTAAGAAAATCTAACTAAGAAAATCTAACTAAGAAAATCTAACTAAGAAAATCTAACTAAGAAAATCTAACTAAGAAAATCTAACTAAGAAAATCTAACTAAGAAAATCTAACTAAGAAAATCTAACTAAGAAAATCTAACTAAGAAAATCTAACTAAGAAAATCTAACTAAGAAAATCTAACTAAGAAAATCTAACTAAGAAAATCTAACTAAGAAAATCTAACTAAGAAAATCTAACTAAGAAAATCTAACTAAGAAAATCTAACTAAGAAAATCTAACTAAGAAAATCTAACTAAGAAAATCTAACTAAGAAAATCTAACTAAGAAAATCTAACTAAGAAAATCTAACTAAGAAAATCTAACTAAGAAAATCTAACTAAGAAAATCTAACTAAGAAAATCTAACTAAGAAAATCTAACTAAGAAAATCTAACTAAGAAAATCTAACTAAGAAAATCTAACTAAGAAAATCTAACTAAGAAAATCTAACTAAGAAAATCTAACTAAGAAAATCTAACTAAGAAAATCTAACTAAGAAAATCTAACTAAGAAAATCTAACTAAGAAAATCTAACTAAGAAAATCTAACTAAGAAAATCTAACTAAGAAAATCTAACTAAGAAAATCTAACTAAGAAAATCTAACTAAGAAAATCTAACTAAGAAAATCTAACTAAGAAAATCTAACTAAGAAAATCTAACTAAGAAAATCTAACTAACTAAGAAAATCTAACTAAGAAAATCTAACTAAGAAAATCTAACTAAGAAAATCTAACTAAGAAAATCTAACTAAGAAAATCTAACTAAGAAAATCTAACTAAGAAAATCTAACTAAGAAAATCTAACTAAGAAAATCTAACTAAGAAAATCTAACTAAGAAAATCTAACTAAGAAAATCTAACTAAGAAAATCTAACTAAGAAAATCTAACTAAGAAAATCTAACTAAGAAAATCTAACTAAGAAAATCTAACTAAGAAAATCTAACTAAGAAAATCTAACTAAGAAAATCTAACTAAGAAAATCTAACTAAGAAAATCTAACTAAGAAAATCTAACTAAGAAAATCTAACTAAGAAAATCTAACTAAGAAAATCTAACTAAGAAAATCTAACTAAGAAAATCTAACTAAGAAAATCTAACTAAGAAAATCTAACTAAGAAAATCTAACTAAGAAAATCTAACTAAGAAAATCTAACTAAGAAAATCTAACTAAGAAAATCTAACTAAGAAAATCTAACTAAGAAAATCTAACTAAGAAAATCTAACTAAGAAAATCTAACTAAGAAAATCTAACTAAGAAAATCTAACTAAGAAAATCTAACTAAGAAAATCTAACTAAGAAAATCTAACTAAGAAAATCTAACTAAGAAAATCTAACTAAGAAAATCTAACTAAGAAAATCTAACTAAGAAAATCTAACTAAGAAAATCTAACTAAGAAAATCTAACTAAGAAAATCTAACTAAGAAAATCTAACTAAGAAAATCTAACTAAGAAAATCTAACTAAGAAAATCTAACTAAGAAAATCTAACTAAGAAAATCTAACTAAGAAAATCTAACTAAGAAAATCTAACTAAGAAAATCTAACTAAGAAAATCTAACTAAGAAAATCTAACTAAGAAAATCTAACTAAGAAAATCTAACTAAGAAAATCTAACTAAGAAAATCTAACTAAGAAAATCTAACTAAGAAAATCTAACTAAGAAAATCTAACTAAGAAAATCTAACTAAGAAAATCTAACTAAGAAAATCTAACTAAGAAAATCTAACTAAGAAAATCTAACTAAGAAAATCTAACTAAGAAAATCTAACTAAGAAAATCTAACTAAGAAAATCTAACTAAGAAAATCTAACTAAGAAAATCTAACTAAGAAAATCTAACTAAGAAAATCTAACTAAGAAAATCTAACTAAGAAAATCTAACTAAGAAAATCTAACTAAGAAAATCTAACTAAGAAAATCTAACTAAGAAAATCTAACTAAGAAAATCTAACTAAGAAAATCTAACTAAGAAAATCTAACTAAGAAAATCTAACTAAGAAAATCTAACTAAGAAAATCTAACTAAGAAAATCTAACTAAGAAAATCTAACTAAGAAAATCTAACTAAGAAAATCTAACTAAGAAAATCTAACTAAGAAAATCTAACTAAGAAAATCTAACTAAGAAAATCTAACTAAGAAAATCTAACTAAGAAAATCTAACTAAGAAAATCTAACTAAGAAAATCTAACTAAGAAAATCTAACTAAGAAAATCTAACTAAGAAAATCTAACTAAGAAAATCTAACTAAGAAAATCTAACTAAGAAAATCTAACTAAGAAAATCTAACTAAGAAAATCTAACTAAGAAAATCTAACTAAGAAAATCTAACTAAGAAAATCTAACTAAGAAAATCTAACTAAGAAAATCTAACTAAGAAAATCTAACTAAGAAAATCTAACTAAGAAAATCTAACTAAGAAAATCTAACTAAGAAAATCTAACTAAGAAAATCTAACTAAGAAAATCTAACTAAGAAAATCTAACTAAGAAAATCTAACTAAGAAAATCTAACTAAGAAAATCTAACTAAGAAAATCTAACTAAGAAAATCTAACTAAGAAAATCTAACTAAGAAAATCTAACTAAGAAAATCTAACTAAGAAAATCTAACTAAGAAAATCTAACTAAGAAAATCTAACTAAGAAAATCTAACTAAGAAAATCTAACTAAGAAAATCTAACTAAGAAAATCTAACTAAGAAAATCTAACTAAGAAAATCTAACTAAGAAAATCTAACTAAGAAAATCTAACTAAGAAAATCTAACTAAGAAAATCTAACTAAGAAAATCTAACTAAGAAAATCTAACTAAGAAAATCTAACTAAGAAAATCTAACTAAGAAAATCTAACTAAGAAAATCTAACTAAGAAAATCTAACTAAGAAAATCTAACTAAGAAAATCTAACTAAGAAAATCTAACTAAGAAAATCTAACTAAGAAAATCTAACTAAGAAAATCTAACTAAGAAAATCTAACTAAGAAAATCTAACTAAGAAAATCTAACTAAGAAAATCTAACTAAGAAAATCTAACTAAGAAAATCTAACTAAGAAAATCTAACTAAGAAAATCTAACTAAGAAAATCTAACTAAGAAAATCTAACTAAGAAAATCTAACTAAGAAAATCTAACTAAGAAAATCTAACTAAGAAAATCTAACTAAGAAAATCTAACTAAGAAAATCTAACTAAGAAAATCTAACTAAGAAAATCTAACTAAGAAAATCTAACTAAGAAAATCTAACTAAGAAAATCTAACTAAGAAAATCTAACTAAGAAAATCTAACTAAGAAAATCTAACTAAGAAAATCTAACTAAGAAAATCTAACTAAGAAAATCTAACTAAGAAAATCTAACTAAGAAAATCTAACTAAGAAAATCTAACTAAGAAAATCTAACTAAGAAAATCTAACTAAGAAAATCTAACTAAGAAAATCTAACTAAGAAAATCTAACTAAGAAAATCTAACTAAGAAAATCTAACTAAGAAAATCTAACTAAGAAAATCTAACTAAGAAAATCTAACTAAGAAAATCTAACTAAGAAAATCTAACTAAGAAAATCTAACTAAGAAAATCTAACTAAGAAAATCTAACTAAGAAAATCTAACTAAGAAAATCTAACTAAGAAAATCTAACTAAGAAAATCTAACTAAGAAAATCTAACTAAGAAAATCTAACTAAGAAAATCTAACTAAGAAAATCTAACTAAGAAAATCTAACTAAGAAAATCTAACTAAGAAAATCTAACTAAGAAAATCTAACTAAGAAAATCTAACTAAGAAAATCTAACTAAGAAAATCTAACTAAGAAAATCTAACTAAGAAAATCTAACTAAGAAAATCTAACTAAGAAAATCTAACTAAGAAAATCTAACTAAGAAAATCTAACTAAGAAAATCTAACTAAGAAAATCTAACTAAGAAAATCTAACTAAGAAAATCTAACTAAGAAAATCTAACTAAGAAAATCTAACTAAGAAAATCTAACTAAGAAAATCTAACTAAGAAAATCTAACTAAGAAAATCTAACTAAGAAAATCTAACTAAGAAAATCTAACTAAGAAAATCTAACTAAGAAAATCTAACTAAGAAAATCTAACTAAGAAAATCTAACTAAGAAAATCTAACTAAGAAAATCTAACTAAGAAAATCTAACTAAGAAAATCTAACTAAGAAAATCTAACTAAGAAAATCTAACTAAGAAAATCTAACTAAGAAAATCTAACTAAGAAAATCTAACTAAGAAAATCTAACTAAGAAAATCTAACTAAGAAAATCTAACTAAGAAAATCTAACTAAGAAAATCTAACTAAGAAAATCTAACTAAGAAAATCTAACTAAGAAAATCTAACTAAGAAAATCTAACTAAGAAAATCTAACTAAGAAAATCTAACTAAGAAAATCTAACTAAGAAAATCTAACTAAGAAAATCTAACTAAGAAAATCTAACTAAGAAAATCTAACTAAGAAAATCTAACTAAGAAAATCTAACTAAGAAAATCTAACTAAGAAAATCTAACTAAGAAAATCTAACTAAGAAAATCTAACTAAGAAAATCTAACTAAGAAAATCTAACTAAGAAAATCTAACTAAGAAAATCTAACTAAGAAAATCTAACTAAGAAAATCTAACTAAGAAAATCTAACTAAGAAAATCTAACTAAGAAAATCTAACTAAGAAAATCTAACTAAGAAAATCTAACTAAGAAAATCTAACTAAGAAAATCTAACTAAGAAAATCTAACTAAGAAAATCTAACTAAGAAAATCTAACTAAGAAAATCTAACTAAGAAAATCTAACTAAGAAAATCTAACTAAGAAAATCTAACTAAGAAAATCTAACTAAGAAAATCTAACTAAGAAAATCTAACTAAGAAAATCTAACTAAGAAAATCTAACTAAGAAAATCTAACTAAGAAAATCTAACTAAGAAAATCTAACTAAGAAAATCTAACTAAGAAAATCTAACTAAGAAAATCTAACTAAGAAAATCTAACTAAGAAAATCTAACTAAGAAAATCTAACTAAGAAAATCTAACTAAGAAAATCTAACTAAGAAAATCTAACTAAGAAAATCTAACTAAGAAAATCTAACTAAGAAAATCTAACTAAGAAAATCTAACTAAGAAAATCTAACTAAGAAAATCTAACTAAGAAAATCTAACTAAGAAAATCTAACTAAGAAAATCTAACTAAGAAAATCTAACTAAGAAAATCTAACTAAGAAAATCTAACTAAGAAAATCTAACTAAGAAAATCTAACTAAGAAAATCTAACTAAGAAAATCTAACTAAGAAAATCTAACTAAGAAAATCTAACTAAGAAAATCTAACTAAGAAAATCTAACTAAGAAAATCTAACTAAGAAAATCTAACTAAGAAAATCTAACTAAGAAAATCTAACTAAGAAAATCTAACTAAGAAAATCTAACTAAGAAAATCTAACTAAGAAAATCTAACTAAGAAAATCTAACTAAGAAAATCTAACTAAGAAAATCTAACTAAGAAAATCTAACTAAGAAAATCTAACTAAGAAAATCTAACTAAGAAAATCTAACTAAGAAAATCTAACTAAGAAAATCTAACTAAGAAAATCTAACTAAGAAAATCTAACTAAGAAAATCTAACTAAGAAAATCTAACTAAGAAAATCTAACTAAGAAAATCTAACTAAGAAAATCTAACTAAGAAAATCTAACTAAGAAAATCTAACTAAGAAAATCTAACTAAGAAAATCTAACTAAGAAAATCTAACTAAGAAAATCTAACTAAGAAAATCTAACTAAGAAAATCTAACTAAGAAAATCTAACTAAGAAAATCTAACTAAGAAAATCTAACTAAGAAAATCTAACTAAGAAAATCTAACTAAGAAAATCTAACTAAGAAAATCTAACTAAGAAAATCTAACTAAGAAAATCTAACTAAGAAAATCTAACTAAGAAAATCTAACTAAGAAAATCTAACTAAGAAAATCTAACTAAGAAAATCTAACTAAGAAAATCTAACTAAGAAAATCTAACTAAGAAAATCTAACTAAGAAAATCTAACTAAGAAAATCTAACTAAGAAAATCTAACTAAGAAAATCTAACTAAGAAAATCTAACTAAGAAAATCTAACTAAGAAAATCTAACTAAGAAAATCTAACTAAGAAAATCTAACTAAGAAAATCTAACTAAGAAAATCTAACTAAGAAAATCTAACTAAGAAAATCTAACTAAGAAAATCTAACTAAGAAAATCTAACTAAGAAAATCTAACTAAGAAAATCTAACTAAGAAAATCTAACTAAGAAAATCTAACTAAGAAAATCTAACTAAGAAAATCTAACTAAGAAAATCTAACTAAGAAAATCTAACTAAGAAAATCTAACTAAGAAAATCTAACTAAGAAAATCTAACTAAGAAAATCTAACTAAGAAAATCTAACTAAGAAAATCTAACTAAGAAAATCTAACTAAGAAAATCTAACTAAGAAAATCTAACTAAGAAAATCTAACTAAGAAAATCTAACTAAGAAAATCTAACTAAGAAAATCTAACTAAGAAAATCTAACTAAGAAAATCTAACTAAGAAAATCTAACTAAGAAAATCTAACTAAGAAAATCTAACTAAGAAAATCTAACTAAGAAAATCTAACTAAGAAAATCTAACTAAGAAAATCTAACTAAGAAAATCTAACTAAGAAAATCTAACTAAGAAAATCTAACTAAGAAAATCTAACTAAGAAAATCTAACTAAGAAAATCTAACTAAGAAAATCTAACTAAGAAAATCTAACTAAGAAAATCTAACTAAGAAAATCTAACTAAGAAAATCTAACTAAGAAAATCTAACTAAGAAAATCTAACTAAGAAAATCTAACTAAGAAAATCTAACTAAGAAAATCTAACTAAGAAAATCTAACTAAGAAAATCTAACTAAGAAAATCTAACTAAGAAAATCTAACTAAGAAAATCTAACTAAGAAAATCTAACTAAGAAAATCTAACTAAGAAAATCTAACTAAGAAAATCTAACTAAGAAAATCTAACTAAGAAAATCTAACTAAGAAAATCTAACTAAGAAAATCTAACTAAGAAAATCTAACTAAGAAAATCTAACTAAGAAAATCTAACTAAGAAAATCTAACTAAGAAAATCTAACTAAGAAAATCTAACTAAGAAAATCTAACTAAGAAAATCTAACTAAGAAAATCTAACTAAGAAAATCTAACTAAGAAAATCTAACTAAGAAAATCTAACTAAGAAAATCTAACTAAGAAAATCTAACTAAGAAAATCTAACTAAGAAAATCTAACTAAGAAAATCTAACTAAGAAAATCTAACTAAGAAAATCTAACTAAGAAAATCTAACTAAGAAAATCTAACTAAGAAAATCTAACTAAGAAAATCTAACTAAGAAAATCTAACTAAGAAAATCTAACTAAGAAAATCTAACTAAGAAAATCTAACTAAGAAAATCTAACTAAGAAAATCTAACTAAGAAAATCTAACTAAGAAAATCTAACTAAGAAAATCTAACTAAGAAAATCTAACTAAGAAAATCTAACTAAGAAAATCTAACTAAGAAAATCTAACTAAGAAAATCTAACTAAGAAAATCTAACTAAGAAAATCTAACTAAGAAAATCTAACTAAGAAAATCTAACTAAGAAAATCTAACTAAGAAAATCTAACTAAGAAAATCTAACTAAGAAAATCTAACTAAGAAAATCTAACTAAGAAAATCTAACTAAGAAAATCTAACTAAGAAAATCTAACTAAGAAAATCTAACTAAGAAAATCTAACTAAGAAAATCTAACTAAGAAAATCTAACTAAGAAAATCTAACTAAGAAAATCTAACTAAGAAAATCTAACTAAGAAAATCTAACTAAGAAAATCTAACTAAGAAAATCTAACTAAGAAAATCTAACTAAGAAAATCTAACTAAGAAAATCTAACTAAGAAAATCTAACTAAGAAAATCTAACTAAGAAAATCTAACTAAGAAAATCTAACTAAGAAAATCTAACTAAGAAAATCTAACTAAGAAAATCTAACTAAGAAAATCTAACTAAGAAAATCTAACTAAGAAAATCTAACTAAGAAAATCTAACTAAGAAAATCTAACTAAGAAAATCTAACTAAGAAAATCTAACTAAGAAAATCTAACTAAGAAAATCTAACTAAGAAAATCTAACTAAGAAAATCTAACTAAGAAAATCTAACTAAGAAAATCTAACTAAGAAAATCTAACTAAGAAAATCTAACTAAGAAAATCTAACTAAGAAAATCTAACTAAGAAAATCTAACTAAGAAAATCTAACTAAGAAAATCTAACTAAGAAAATCTAACTAAGAAAATCTAACTAAGAAAATCTAACTAAGAAAATCTAACTAAGAAAATCTAACTAAGAAAATCTAACTAAGAAAATCTAACTAAGAAAATCTAACTAAGAAAATCTAACTAAGAAAATCTAACTAAGAAAATCTAACTAAGAAAATCTAACTAAGAAAATCTAACTAAGAAAATCTAACTAAGAAAATCTAACTAAGAAAATCTAACTAAGAAAATCTAACTAAGAAAATCTAACTAAGAAAATCTAACTAAGAAAATCTAACTAAGAAAATCTAACTAAGAAAATCTAACTAAGAAAATCTAACTAAGAAAATCTAACTAAGAAAATCTAACTAAGAAAATCTAACTAAGAAAATCTAACTAAGAAAATCTAACTAAGAAAATCTAACTAAGAAAATCTAACTAAGAAAATCTAACTAAGAAAATCTAACTAAGAAAATCTAACTAAGAAAATCTAACTAAGAAAATCTAACTAAGAAAATCTAACTAAGAAAATCTAACTAAGAAAATCTAACTAAGAAAATCTAACTAAGAAAATCTAACTAAGAAAATCTAACTAAGAAAATCTAACTAAGAAAATCTAACTAAGAAAATCTAACTAAGAAAATCTAACTAAGAAAATCTAACTAAGAAAATCTAACTAAGAAAATCTAACTAAGAAAATCTAACTAAGAAAATCTAACTAAGAAAATCTAACTAAGAAAATCTAACTAAGAAAATCTAACTAAGAAAATCTAACTAAGAAAATCTAACTAAGAAAATCTAACTAAGAAAATCTAACTAAGAAAATCTAACTAAGAAAATCTAACTAAGAAAATCTAACTAAGAAAATCTAACTAAGAAAATCTAACTAAGAAAATCTAACTAAGAAAATCTAACTAAGAAAATCTAACTAAGAAAATCTAACTAAGAAAATCTAACTAAGAAAATCTAACTAAGAAAATCTAACTAAGAAAATCTAACTAAGAAAATCTAACTAAGAAAATCTAACTAAGAAAATCTAACTAAGAAAATCTAACTAAGAAAATCTAACTAAGAAAATCTAACTAAGAAAATCTAACTAAGAAAATCTAACTAAGAAAATCTAACTAAGAAAATCTAACTAAGAAAATCTAACTAAGAAAATCTAACTAAGAAAATCTAACTAAGAAAATCTAACTAAGAAAATCTAACTAAGAAAATCTAACTAAGAAAATCTAACTAAGAAAATCTAACTAAGAAAATCTAACTAAGAAAATCTAACTAAGAAAATCTAACTAAGAAAATCTAACTAAGAAAATCTAACTAAGAAAATCTAACTAAGAAAATCTAACTAAGAAAATCTAACTAAGAAAATCTAACTAAGAAAATCTAACTAAGAAAATCTAACTAAGAAAATCTAACTAAGAAAATCTAACTAAGAAAATCTAACTAAGAAAATCTAACTAAGAAAATCTAACTAAGAAAATCTAACTAAGAAAATCTAACTAAGAAAATCTAACTAAGAAAATCTAACTAAGAAAATCTAACTAAGAAAATCTAACTAAGAAAATCTAACTAAGAAAATCTAACTAAGAAAATCTAACTAAGAAAATCTAACTAAGAAAATCTAACTAAGAAAATCTAACTAAGAAAATCTAACTAAGAAAATCTAACTAAGAAAATCTAACTAAGAAAATCTAACTAAGAAAATCTAACTAAGAAAATCTAACTAAGAAAATCTAACTAAGAAAATCTAACTAAGAAAATCTAACTAAGAAAATCTAACTAAGAAAATCTAACTAAGAAAATCTAACTAAGAAAATCTAACTAAGAAAATCTAACTAAGAAAATCTAACTAAGAAAATCTAACTAAGAAAATCTAACTAAGAAAATCTAACTAAGAAAATCTAACTAAGAAAATCTAACTAAGAAAATCTAACTAAGAAAATCTAACTAAGAAAATCTAACTAAGAAAATCTAACTAAGAAAATCTAACTAAGAAAATCTAACTAAGAAAATCTAACTAAGAAAATCTAACTAAGAAAATCTAACTAAGAAAATCTAACTAAGAAAATCTAACTAAGAAAATCTAACTAAGAAAATCTAACTAAGAAAATCTAACTAAGAAAATCTAACTAAGAAAATCTAACTAAGAAAATCTAACTAAGAAAATCTAACTAAGAAAATCTAACTAAGAAAATCTAACTAAGAAAATCTAACTAAGAAAATCTAACTAAGAAAATCTAACTAAGAAAATCTAACTAAGAAAATCTAACTAAGAAAATCTAACTAAGAAAATCTAACTAAGAAAATCTAACTAAGAAAATCTAACTAAGAAAATCTAACTAAGAAAATCTAACTAAGAAAATCTAACTAAGAAAATCTAACTAAGAAAATCTAACTAAGAAAATCTAACTAAGAAAATCTAACTAAGAAAATCTAACTAAGAAAATCTAACTAAGAAAATCTAACTAAGAAAATCTAACTA
>CAXIVS010000690.1:5000-10000 GCA_964035775.1 Osedax frankpressi | reverse complement strand
CGAAAAACTTCACTGCCGGTGTTTAGCAACAAGTGTCTTTGACGTATAATTCACTTATTAGAATGAATTAATTAATAAAAATTAAATACAGCCAGAATACATTTTTAAGAATTAATTTTTCAAACATCGAGTAATTAAAGTACGATATGAATGCGTTGCAACGTATTTTCAATCAATAATATGTTACTAATAATGTTCGATTTAGTCATATAATTTATAATTTTGTGGAAAATGAACATTAGAAATTAACAATTACCAAAGGTGACGTATAAACCAAATATCCCATACAATTCCACGTCATTACATCGCGGTTACATCCCTACGAACGATAAAACTTGCAAACTAATAAGAGGCGAAGAACAAATATCCTGTACAAATAACATAATCTCAATTCATCATAAAGTAAATATCAAGATAAAATAACGTCGAATTTATCGCATACATAGCAAACTAGGTATGTTTCGTTTTAATGTTCGATATAATAGAAACATCGTAATGTTTAGACCTAAAGAACACGTTATAGTAACTTTTGACGATAATTATAATTACCGATTGAGCTTATTTAAACAACTGAATGTTTAATTTTAAAAAATTTTTTGTCTCGAAAATTTTTTTTTTTGAGGCCCGTGGGCCTCCTCGCGAAAAAATACGTGTTTTTTTCAATTTTTGACATAGGTGCAGTTGACGACTTTTTTTTTTTTTTTTTTTGTTAGCTACCGATTTTGACTCGTTTTGTTCTAACTAGTGTAAATAGCTATGTCGCAACTTTTTCTTTTCAATTGTTAAAAAGTTATAGGCGGTTGAAAATTTTTTTTTTTTTTTTAGACCTCAATAACTCCTAAAGTAATGCGAATTATATGACCATTCTAACTGTCCGACCTTATATTAATACGAAGATAATTATTTAATTAAAAAAAGTACAATATTTTTTTTGAAAATTTTTTTAGTCGCCGTCAAAGTCAAATTTTCAAAAAATCGAGCTCGAAGCTCCGATTTTTGCGAAAAAAGCTTGTTCACGGGCAAGGGAAAAAAGTATCGTGTTAAGCAGCCGCTTTTTTTTTTTTTTTTTCTAAAATGCCGTAATAGGTGGGGAAAATTAAAAAAAATTTTTTTTTCATGGACCCGAATAACTTAGTCAAATTTTTTTAGAATTTTTTTTACAAAAATTAAATCAATTAAAAAAAAAAAAATCCTGTTATATTACCGCATTTTAAAGGAAAAAAAAAAAAAAAAAAAAACCTTTGCAATTATATATATTTTTTAAAAAATCGAGTTCGACGCTCCGAAATTCGCCAAAAAGAGATTAGATTGGGCATTAAAAAAAGGTTTGTTCAACAGCCGCTATTTTTATAATTTGTTTTCTAAAATGCCGTAATAAGTCGGGAGAATTAAAAAAAAATTTCCATGAAGCCGAATAACTTAGTAAAATTTTTTGTGAATTTTTTTTATAAAATTTGACTAAGTTTTTCGGCTCCATGGAAATTTTTTTTTTTTTAATTCTCCCCACTTATTACGGCATTTTAGAGAAAAAAAAAAAAAAAAAGCGGCTGCTTAACACGATATTTTTTTCCCTTGCCCGTGAGCAAGCTTTTTTCGCAAAAATCGGAGCTTCGAGCTCGATTTTTTGAAAATTTGAGTAGGACGGAGACTAAAAAAATTTTCAAAAAAAATATTGTACTTTTTTTAATTAAATAATTATCTTCGTATTAATATAAGGTCGGACAGTTTGAATGGTCATACAATTCGCATTACTTTAAGAGTTATTGAGGTCTAAAAAAAAAAAACAAAAATTCAACCGCCTATAACTTTTTAACAATTGATAAGTAAAAGTTGCGACATAGCTATTTACACTAGTTAGAACAGAACGAATCATAATCCGTAGCTAACTAAAAAAAAAAAAAAAAAAGTCGTCAACTGCACCTATGTCAAAAATTGAAAAAAACACGTATTTTTTCGCGAGGAGGCCCACGGGCCTCAAAAAAAAAAATTTTCGAGACAAAAAATTTTTTTTTATTAAATATTCATATTTATTCATATTCAATTTCTCCGATATCCTGAAATAACTCGAATACAAATCGTTCGTAATTGTTTCGGTTTATCGGGGAGTTTTATTTAAACGATACTGAATAATCGTTGATTTTGTACATTAAATTGTATTTAGCAACGCATATTGTATTAACCAACTAAGACGATTAATCATGATATCCTTGGCGGCAGTAACTATGACTCTATTAAGGGTATATGACCTGATAAGTCTATATGAATCCGCCTGAAAAGTGATGACTAGTTACTCGCACATGTGCATACCTGTTGAGCAAGGGTGGCATACGCGTATGCCATCAAGATAATCTCTACCTCTACGTAGCGCCCGCTGGACACAGACCAACGGAGGCGATGTCGTGGTGGAGTGGTAATCCCGGTATTTGTCTATTAAGGGTATTGGCCCGATAAGTCTGTCTGAATCCGCCTGAAAAGTGATGACTAGTTACTCGCACATGTGCATACCTGTTGAGCAAGGGTGGCATACGCGTATGCCATCAAGATAATCTCTACCTCTACGTAGCGCCCGCTGGACACAGACCAACGGAGGCGATGTCGTGGTGGAGTGGTAATCCCGGTATTTGTCTATTAAGGTTATTCAAGCCTGCACGGTCTTTCGGATCGGTAATTTTGTTGAGCCTGCCCGAGGCGCATCGGGACTGGAAAGGAGCGTTATGCCTACTCGAGACGACGCTCGTGAAAAGGTGAAAAGGCTGTTTGAGAACCGCGCCAAAGGTGTTGATTGATATAGACAGCAGGGCGGTGGCCATAGAAGTCGGAATCCGCTAAGGAGTGTGTAACAACTCACCTGCCGAATCAACTAGCCCTTAAAATGAAAGCCGCGGTAACGATATTCTTATGCCGGTGATGAAGCGATATGATTTCTACGCAGTGCTCCGAATGTAAAAGTAATGAAATTCAACCGAACAAGGGTAAACGGCGGGAGTAAATACGATTAAGGTTATCGAAATCTAACATTGTGAACAACGAGCGTAGAGACTAACGTGCGGGTACAAGTTTAACGGAATTTCTATCGAAGATCATACGAATACTATGAGTTTAACGTTAACGTTAACGTTAACGTTAACGTTAACGTTAACGTTAACAGACAAAGTTTAATATCGAGGACCCGAAGACGAAGTTTAATATCGAGGACCCGAAGACGAAGTTTAATATCGAGAACCCGAAGACGAAGTTTAATATCGAGGACCCGAAGACGAAGTTTAATATCGAGAACCCGAAGACGAAGTTTAATATCGAGGACCCGAAGACGAAGTTCAATATCGAGGACTCGAAGACGAAGTTGAATTAATTGGTGAAAGTTGATTGCGGGTGTTATTAAATTTACTTTAATAATACACATTTCAGCCGAAACCAAACCCTGAGCATTAAAATACAAAACATTTTAAATTTTGATGCTTCGGGGGGGGGGTGGGGGTGATATTTTTTTAAATATTTATTATAAGGTTTTTATGTCGGGTTTTTTTTACGACCATAAAAATTAATAAAATATTTACAAATACAAAAATTAAAAAAAATTTTAAGGATACAAAAAATTTACGAGTTAAAAAATTTACAAGTAAAAAATTTTTACAAGTTCGAAAATTTTTATAATTGCGAAAAATTAATAAAATATTTACAAATACAAAAATTAAAAAAAATTTAAGGATACAAAAATTTTACGAGTTAAAAAATTTACAAGTAAAAAATTTTTACAAGTTCGAAAATTTTTATAATTGCGAAAAATTAATAAAATATTTACAAATACAAAAATTTTAAAAAAATTTACAAGTAAAAAATTTTTACAAGTTCGAAAAGTTTTATAATTACGAAAAATTAAGAACATTTTTTTTAGAGTCAAAATTTTTCGAATTTTCACAATTAATAAAATATTCACGTGTACAAAAATGTTAAAAATATCCAACTTTGAAAATTTTCACAAATCAGAAATAATTATAAAATGTTCGGAAGTACTTTACGTATAAAAAACCATTTCACCATGATAAAATCATAGTGAAATGGTTAAAATTTTTAGATAATCAAAGCTAGTCAAAACAATTTTCATTTGTATCAATGCAATTTTTACTTATGCAAGTAAATCAAACCAATTCACCGTGATATAATCGCAGTGGAAAGGTTTATTATTTCACCAATAAGCAAATAATTAATTAGGCAAACCTAACTAATCGAAGAGAAAACTATTTTGATTTCGCATATAGGCAACGAATTAATTAGGCGAACCTAACTATTCGTGTTCTGAGACGGACTAAGAGTTTTCAACTCGGTAAACAATTAATTAGGCAAAACTAACTAATCGAAGAGAAAACTATTTTGATTTCCCATATAGGCAACGAATTAATTAGGCGAACCTAACTATTCGTGTTCTGAGACGGACTAAGAGTTTTCAACTCCGTAAACAATTAATTAGGCAAACCTAACTAATCGAAGAGAAAACTATTTTGATTTCGCATATAGGCAACGAATTAATTAGGCGAACCTAACTATTCGTGTTCTGAGACGGACTAAGAGTTTTCAACTCGGTAAACAATTAATTAGGCAAACCTAACTAATCGAAGAGAAAACTATTTTGATTTCGCATATAGGCAACGAATTAATTAGGCGAACCTAACTATTCGTGTTCTGAGACGGACTAAGAGTTTTCAACTCGGTAAACAATTAATTAGGCAAACCTAACTAATCGAAGAGAAAACTATTTTGATTTCCCATATAGGCAACGAATTAATTAGGCGAACCTAACTATTCGTGTTCTGAGACGGACTAAGAGTTTTCAACTCGGTAAACAATTAATTAGGCAAACCTAACTAATCGAAGAGAAAACTATTTTGATTTCGCATATAGGCAACGAATTAATTAGGCGAACCTAACTATTCGTGTTCTGAGACGGACTAAGAGTTTTCAACTCGGTAAACAATTAATTAGGCAAACCTAACTAATCGAAG
>CAXIVS010000689.1:0-29402 GCA_964035775.1 Osedax frankpressi | reverse complement strand
GAGTTCATTCTCTAGGTGGAATTCGTGTTACTTGTTATATCTATTTAGCAGGTCATATAGTCTGGACTGGAAGGGTTTCCTTGTCCACCTACCATCTATAGTTCATACTCTAGGTAGAATTCGTGTTACTTGTTATATCTATTTAGCAGGTGATATAGTCTGGACTGGAGGTTTCCTTGTCCACCTACCATCTATAGTTCATTCTCTAGGTGGAATTCCATGTTACTTGTTATATCTATTTAGCAGGTCATATAGTCTGGACTGGAGGTTTCCTTGTCCATCTACCATCTATAGTTCATTCTCTAGGTGGAATTCATGTACTTGTTATATCTATTTAGCAGGTCATATAGTCTGGACTGGAAGGGTTTCCTTGTCCACCTACCATCTAGAGTTCATACTCTAGGTAGAATTCGTGTTACTTGTTATATCTATTTAGCAGGTGATATAGTCTGGACTGGAGGTTTCCTTGTCCACCTACCATCTATAATTCATTCTCTAGGTGGAATTCATGTTACTTGTTATATCTATTTAGCAGGTCATATAGTCTGGACTGGAGGTTTCCTTGTCCATCTACCATCTATAGTTCATTCTCTAGGTGGAATTCATGTTACTTGTTATATCTATTTAGCAGGTCATATAGTCTGGACTGGAAGGGTTTCCTTGTCCACCTACCATCTAGAGTTCATACTCTAGGTAGAATTCGTGTTACTTGTTATATCTATTTAGCAGGTGATATAGTCTGGACTGGAGGTTTCCTTGTCCACCTACCATCTATAGTTCATTCTCTAGGTGGAATTCATGTTACTTGTTATATCTATTTAGAAGGTCATATAGTCTGGACTGGAGGTTTCCTTGTCCATCTACCATCTATAGTTCATTCTCTAGGTGGAATTCATGTTACTTGTTATATCTATTTAGCAGGTCATATAGTCTGGACTGGAAGGGTTTCCTTGTCCACCTACCATCTAGAGTTCATTCTCTAGGTGGAATTCGTGTTAATTGTTTTATCTATTTAGCAGGTCATATAGTCTGGACTGGAAGGTTTTCCTTGTCCACCTACCATCTAGAGCTCATTCTCTAGGTGGAATTCATGTTACTTGTTATATCTATTTTAGAAGGTCATATAGTCTGGACTGGAAGGGTTTCCTTGTCCACCTACCATCTAGAGTTCATTCTCTAGGTGGAATTCATGTTACTTGTTATATCTATTTAGAAGGTCATATAGTCTGGACTGGAAGGTTTTCCTTGTCCACCTACCATCTAGAGCTCATTCTCTAGGTGGAATTCATGTTACTTGTTATATCTAATTAGAAGGTCATATAGTCTGGACTGGAGGTTTCCTTGTCCACCTACCATCTAGAGTTCATTCTCTAGGTGGAATTCATGTTACTTGTTATATCTATTTAGCAGGTCATATAGTCTGGACTGGAGGTTTCCTTGTCCACCTACCATCTATAGTTCATTCTCTAGGTGGAATTCATGTTACTTGTTATATCTATTTAGCAGGTCATATAGTCTGGACTGGAAGGGTTTCCTTGTCCACCTACCATCTAGAGTTCATTCTCTAGGTGGAATTCATGTTACTTGTTATATCTATTTAGAAGGTCATATAGTCTGGACTGGAGGTTTTCCTTGTCCATCTACCATCTATAGTTCATTCTCTAGGTGGAATTCATGTTACTTGTTATATCTATTTAGCAGGTCATATAGTCTGGACTGGAAGGGTTTCCTTGTCCACCTACCATCTAGAGTTCATTCTCTAGGTGGAATTCGTGTTAATTGTTTTATCTATTTAGCAGGTCATATAGTCTGGACTGGAAGGTTTTCCTTGTCCACCTACCATCTAGAGCTCATTCTCTAGGTGGAATTCATGTTACTTGTTATATCTATTTAGAAGGTCATATAGTCTGGACTGGAAGGGTTTCCTTGTCCACCTACCATCTAGAGTTCATTCTCTAGGTGGAATTCATGTTACTTGTTATATCTATTTAGAAGGTCATATAGTCTGGACTGGAAGGTTTTCCTTGTCCACCTACCATCTAGAGCTCATTCTCTAGGTGGAATTCATGTTACTTGTTATATCTATTAGAAGGTCATATAGTCTGGCCTGGAGGTTTCCTTGTCCACCTACCATCTAGAGTTCATTCTCTAGGTGGAATTCATGTTACTTGTTATATCTATTTAGAAGGTCATATAGTCTGGACTGGAGGTTTCCTTGTCCATCTACCATCTATAGTTCATTCTCTAGGTGGAATTCATGTTACTTGTTATATCTATTTAGCAGGTCATATAGTCTGGGACTGGAAGGGTTTCCTTGTCCACCTACCATCTAGAGTTCATTCTCTAGGTGGAATTCGTGTTAATTGTTTTATCTATTTAGCAGGTCATATAGTCTGGACTGGAAGGTTTTCCTTGTCCACCTACCATCTAGAGCTCATTCTCTAGGTGGAATTCGTGTTACTTGTTATATCTATTTAGCAGGTCATATAGTCTGGTCTGGAAGGGTATCCTTGTCCACCTACCATCTAGAGCTCATTCTCTAGGTGGAATTCGTGTTACTTGTTTTGTCTATTTAGCAGGTCATATAGTCTGGACTGGAAGGGTTTCCTTGTCCACCTACCATCTATACTTCATTCTCTAGGTGGAATTCGTGTTACTTGCTATATCTATTTAGCAGGTCATATAGTCTGGACTGGAAGGGTATCCTTGTCCTCCTACCATCTATAGTTCATTCTCTAGGTGGAATTCGTGTTACTTGTTATATCTATTTAGCAGGTCATATAGTCTGGACTGGAAGGGTTTCCTTGTCCACCTACCATCTAGAGTTAATTCTCTAGGTGGAATTCGTGTTACTTGTTATATCTATTTAGAAGGTCATATAGTCTGGACTGGAAGGGTTTCCTTGTCCACCTACCATCTAGAGTTCATTCTCTAGGTGGAATTCGTGTTACTTGTTATATCTATTTATCAGGTCATATAGTCTGGACTGGAAGGGTTTCCTTGTCCACCTACCATCTATAGTTCATACTCTAGGTAGAATTCGTGTTACTTGTTATATCTATTTAGCAGGTGATATAGTCTGGACTGGAGGTTTCCTTGTCCACCTACCATCTATAGTTCATTCTCTAGGTGGAATTCATGTTACTTGTTATATCTATTTAGCAGGTCATATAGTCTGGACTGGAGGTTTCCTTGTCCATCTACCATCTATAGTTCATTCTCTAGGTGGAATTCATGTTACTTGTTATATCTATTTAGCAGGTCATATAGTCTGGACTGGAAGGGTTTCCTTGTCCACCTACCATCTAGAGTTCATACTCTAGGTAGAATTCGTGTTACTTGTTATATCTATTTAGCAGGTGATATAGTCTGGACTGGAGGTTTCCTTGTCCACCTACCATCTATAGTTTCATTCTCTAGGTGGAATTCATGTTACTTGTTATATCTATTTAGCAGGTCATATAGTCTGGACTGGAGGTTTCCTTGTCCATCTACCATCTATAGTTCATTCTCTAGGTGGAATTCATGTTACTTGTTATATCTATTTAGCAGGTCATATAGTCTGGACTGGAAAGGTTTCCTTGTCCACCTACCATCTAGAGTTCATACTCTAGGTAGAATTCGTGTTACTTGTTATATCTATTTAGCAGGTGATATAGTCTGGACTGGAGGTTTCCTTGTCCACCTACCATCTATAGTTCATTCTCTAGGTGGAATTCATGTTACTTGTTATATCTATTTAGAAGGTTCATATAGTCTGACTGGAGGTTTCCTTGTCCATCTACCATCTATAGTTCATTCTCTAGGTGGAATTCATGTTACTTGTTATATCTATTTAGCAGGTCATATAGTCTGGACTGGAAGGGTTTCCTTGTCCACCTACCATCTAGAGTTCATTCTCTAGGTGGAATTCGTGTTAATTGTTTTATCTATTTAGCAGGTCATATAGTCTGGACTGGAAGGTTTTCCTTGTCCACCTACCATCTAGAGCTCATTCTCTAGGTGGAATTCATGTTACTTGTTATATCTATTTAGAAGGTCATATAGTCTGGACTGGAAGGGTTTCCTTGTCCACCTACCATCTAGAGTTCATTCTCTAGGTGGAATTCATGTTACTTGTTATATCTATTTTAGAAGGTCATATAGTCTGGACTGGAAGGTTTTCCTTGTCCACCTACCATCTAGAGCTCATTCTCTAGGTGGAATTCATGTTACTTGTTATATCTATTTAGAAGGTCATATAGTCTGGACTGGAGGTTTCCTTGTCCACCTACCATCTAGAGTTCATTCTCTAGGTGGAATTCATGTTACTTGTTATATCTATTTAGCAGGTCATATAGTCTGGACTGGAGGTTTCCTTGTCCACCTACCATCTATAGTTCATTCTCTAGGTGGAATTCATGTTACTTGTTATATCTATTTAGCAGGTCATATAGTCTGGACTGGAAGGGTTTCCTTGTCCACCTACCATCTAGAGTTCATTCTCTAGGTGGAATTCATGTTACTTGTTATATCTATTTAGAAGGTCATATAGTCTGGACTGGAGGTTTCCTTGTCCATCTACCATCTATAGTTCATTCTCTAGGTGGAATTCATGTTACTTGTTATATCTATTTAGCAGGTCATATAGTCTGGACTGGAAGGGTTTCCTTGTCCACCTACCATCTAGAGTTCATTCTCTAGGTGGAATTCGTGTTAATTGTTTTATCTATTTAGCAGGTCATATAGTCTGGACTGGAAGGTTTTCCTTGTCCACCTACCATCTAGAGCTCATTCTCTAGGTGGAATTCATGTTACTTGTTATATCTATTTAGAAGGTCATATAGTCTGGACTGGAAGGGTTTCCTTGTCCACCTACCATCTAGAGTTCATTCTCTAGGTGGAATTCATGTTACTTGTTATATCTATTTAGAAGGTCATATAGTCTGGACTGGAAGGTTTTCCTTGTCCACCTACCATCTAGAGCTCATTCTCTAGGTGGAATTCATGTTACTTGTTATATCTATTTAGAAGGTCATATAGTCTGGACTGGAGGTTTCCTTGTCCACCTACCATCTAGAGTTCATTCTCTAGGTGGAATTCATGTTACTTGTTATATCTATTTAGAAGGTCATATAGTCTGGACTGGAGGTTTCCTTGTCCATCTACCATCTATAGTTCATTCTCTAGGTGGAATTCATGTTACTTGTTATATCTATTTAGCAGGTCATATAGTCTGGACTGGAAGGGTTTCCTTGTCCACCTACCATCTAGAGTTCATTCTCTAGGTGGAATTCGTGTTAATTGTTTTATCTATTTAGCAGGTCATATAGTCTGGACTGGAAGGTTTTCCTTGTCCACCTACCATCTAGAGCTCATTCTCTAGGTGGAATTCGTGTTACTTGTTATATCTATTTAGCAGGTCATATAGTCTGGTCTGGAAGGGTATCCTTGTCCACCTACCATCTAGAGCTCATTCTCTAGGTGGAATTCGTGTTACTTGTTTTGTCTATTTAGCAGGTCATATAGTCTGGACTGGAAGGGTTTCTTTGTCCACCTACCATCTATACTTCATTCTCTAGGTGGAATTCGTGTTACTTGCTATATCTATTTAGCAGGTCATATAGTCTGGACTGGAAGGGTATCCTTGTCCTCCTACCATCTATAGTTCATTCTCTAGGTGGAATTCGTGTTACTTGTTATATCTATTTAGCAGGTCATATAGTCTGGACTGGAAGGGTTTCCTTGTCCACCTACCATCTAGAGTTAATTCTCTAGGTGGAATTCGTGTTACTTGTTATATCTATTTAGAAGGTCATATAGTCTGGACTGGAAGGGTTTCCTTGTCCACCTACCATCTAGAGTTCATTCTCTAGGTGGAATTCGTGTTACTTGTTATATCTATTTATCAGGTCATATAGTCTGGACTGGAAGGGTTTCCTTGTCCACCTACCATCCAGAACTCATTCTCTAGGTGGAATTCATGTTACTTGTTATGTCTATTTAGCAGGTCATATAGTCTGGACTGGAAGGTTTTCTTGTCCACCTACCATCTAGAGTTCATTGTCTAGGTGGAATTCGTGTTATTTGTTATATCTATTTAGCAGGTGATATAGTCTGGACTGGAAGGGTTTCCTTGCCCACCTACCATCTAGAGTTCATTCTCTAGGTGGAATTCGTGTTAATTGTTTTATCTATTTATCAGGTCATATAGTCTGGACTGGAAGGTTTTCCTTGTCCACCTACCATCTAGAGCTCATTCTCTAGGTGGAATTCGTGTTACTTGTTATATCTATTTAGCAGGTCATATAGTCTGGTCTGGAAGGGTATCCTTGTCCACCTACCATCTAGAGCTCATCCTCTAGGTGGAATTCGTGTTACTAGTTATGTCTATTTAGCAGGTCATATTGTCTGGACTGGAAGGGTTTCCTTGTCCACCTACCATCTAGACTTCATTCTCTAGGTGGAATTCGTGTTACTTGTTATATCTATTTAGCAGGTCATATAGTCTGGACTGGAAGGGTATCCTTGTCCTCCTACCATCTATAGTTCATTCTCTACGTGGAATTCGTGTTACTTGTTATATCTATTTAGCAGGTCATATAGTCTGGACTGGAAGGGTTTCCTTGTCCACCTACCATCTAGAGTTAATTCTCTAGGTGGAATTCGTGTTACTTGTTATATCTATTTAGAAGGTCATATAGTCTGGACTGGAAGGGTTTCCTTGTCCACCTACCATCTAGAGTTCATTCTCTAGGTGGAATTCGTGTTACTTGTTATATCTATTTAGCAGGTCATATAGTCTGGACTGGAAGGGTTTCCTTGTCCATCTACCATCTAGAGCTCATTCTCTAGGTGGAATTCGTGTTACTTGTTATATCTATTTAGCAGGTCATATAGTCTGGACAGGAAGGGTTTCCTTGTCCATCTACCATCTAGAGTTCATTCTCTAGGTGGAATTCGTGTTACTTGTTGTATCTATTTAGCAGGTCATATAGTCTGGACTGGAAGGGTTTCCTTGTCCACCTACCATCTAGAGTTCATTCTCTAGGTGGAATTCGTGTTACTTGTTATATCTATTTAGCAGGTCATATAGTCTGGACTGGAAGGGTTTCCTTGTCCACCTACCATCCAGAACTCATTCTCTGGGTGGAATTCGTGTTACTTGTTATGTCTATTTAGCAGGTCATATAGTCTGGACTGGAAGGGTTTCCTTGTCCACCTACCATCTAGAGTTCATTCTCTAGGTGGAATTCGTGTTACTTGTTATATCTATTTAGCAGGTCATATAATCTGGACTGGAAGGGTTTCCTTGTCCATCTACCATCTAGAGTTCATTCTCTAGGTGGAATTCGTGTTACTTGTTATATCTATTTAGCAGGTCATATAGTCTGGACTGGAAGGGTTTCCTTGTCCACCTACCATCTAGAGTTCATTCTCTAGGTGGAATTCGTGTTACTTGTTATATCTATTTAGCAGGTCATATAGTCTGGACTGGAAGGGTTTCCTTGTCCACCTACCATCTAGAGTTCATTCTCTAGGTGGAATTCGTGTTACTTGTTATATCTATTTAGCAGGTCATATAGTCTGGACTGGAAGGATTTCCTTGTCCACCTACAATCTAGAGTTCATTCTCTAGGTGGAATTCGTGTTACTTGTTATATCTATTTAGCAGGTCATATAGTCTGGACTGGAAGGGTTTCCTTGTCCATTTACCATCTAGAGTTCATTCTCTAGGTGGAATTCGTGTTACTTGATATATCTATTTAGCAGGTCATATAGTCTGGACTGGAAGGGTTTCCTTGTCCACCTACCATCTAGAGTTCATTCTTTAGGTGGAATTCGTGTTACTTGTTATATCTATTTAGCAGGTCATATAGTCTGGACTGGAAGGGCTTCCTTGTCCACCTACCATCTAGAGTTCATTCTCTAGGTGGAATTCGTGTTACTTGTTATATCTATTTAGCAGGTCATATAGTCTGGACTGGAAGGGTTTCCTTGTCCACCTACCATCTAGAGTTCATTCTCTAGGCGGAATTCGTGTTACTTGTTATATCTATTTAGCAGATCATATAGTCTGGACTGGAAGGGTTTCCTTGTCCATCTACCATCTAGAGCTCATTCTCTAGGTGGAATTCGTGTTACTTGTTATATCTATTTAGCAGGTCATATAGTCTGGACTGGAAGGGTTTCCTTGTCCACCTACTATCTAGAGTTCATTCTCTAGGTGGAATTCGTGTTACTTGTTATATATATTTATCAGGTCATATAGTCTGGACTGGAAGGGTTTCCTTGTCCACCTACCATCCAGAACTCATTCTCTAGGTGGAATTCGTGTTACTTGTTACGTCTATTTAACAGGTCATATAGTCTGGACTGGAAGGTTTTCTTGTCCACCTACCATCTAGAGTTCATTCTCTAGGTGGAATTCGTGTTACTTGTTATATCTATTTAGCAGGTCATATAGTCTGGACTGGAAGGGTTTCCTTGTCCACCTACCATCTATAGTTCATACTCTAGGTAGAATTCGTGTTACTTGTTTTATCTATTTAGCAGGTGATATAGTCTGGACTGGAAGGGTTTCCTTGTCCACCTACCATCTATAGTTCATTCTCTAGGTGGAATTCATGTTACTTGTTATATCTATTTAGCAGGTCATATAGTCTGGACTGGAAGGGTTTCCTTGTCCACCTACCATCTAGAGTTCATTCTCTAGGTGGAATTCGTGTTAATTGTTTTATCTATTTAGCAGGTCATATAGTCTGGACTGGAAGGTTTTCCTTGTCCACCTACCATCTAGAGCTCATTCTCTAGGTGGAATTCGTGTTACTTGTTATATCTATTTAGCAGGTCATATAGTCTGGTCTGGAAGGGTATCCTTGTCCATCTACCATCTAGAGCTCATTCTCTAGGTGGAATTCGTGTTACTTGTTTTGTCTATTTAGCAGGTCATATAGTCTGGACTGGAAGGGTTTCCTTGTCCACCTACCATCTAGACTTCATTCTCTAGGTGGAATTCGTGTTACTTGTTATATCTATTTAGCAGGTCATATAGTCTGGACTGGAAGGGTATCCTTGTCCTCCTACCATCTATAGTTCATTCTCTAGGTGGAATTCGTGTTACCTGTTATATCTATTTAGCAGGTCATATAGTCTGGACTGGAAGGGTTTCCTTGTCCACCTACCATCTAGAGTTAATTCTCTAGGTGGAATTCGTGTTACTTGTTATATCTATTTAGAAGGTCATATAGTCTGGACTGGAAGGGTTTCCTTGTCCACCTACCATCTAGAGTTCATTCTCTAGGTGGAATTCGTGTTACTTGTTATATCTATTTAGCAGGTCATATAGTCTGGACTGGAAGGGCTTCCTTGTCCACCTACCATCTAGAGTTCATTCTCTAGGTGGAATTCGTGTTACTTGTTATATCTATTTAGCAGGTCATATAGTCTGGACTTGAAGGGTTTCCTTGTCCACCTACCATCTAGAGTTCATTCTCTAGGCGGAATTCGTGTTACTTGTTATATCTATTTAGCAGATCATATAGTCTGGACTGGAAGGGTTTCCTTTTCCACCTACAATCTAGAGTTCATTCTCTAGGCGGAATTCGTGTTACTTGTTATATCTATTTAGCAGGTCATATAGTCTGGACTGGAAGGGTTTCCTTGTCCACCTACTATCTAGAGTTCATTCTCTAGGTGGAATTCGTGTTACTTGTTATATCTATTTATCAGGTCATATAGTCTGGACTGGAAGGGTTTCCTTGTCCACCTACCATCCAGAACTCATTCTCTAGGTGGAATTCGTGTAACTTGTTATGTCTATTTAGCAGGTCATATAGTCTGGACTGGAAGGTTTTCTTGTCCACCTACCATCTAGAGTTCATTGTCTAGGTGGAATTCGTGTTACTTGTTATATCTATTTAGCAGGTCATATAGTCTGGACTGGAAGGGTTTCCTTGTCCACCTACCATCTAGACTTCATTCTCTAGGTGGAATTCGTGTTACTTGTTATATCTATTTAGCAGGTGATATAGTCTGGACTGGAAGGGTTTCCTTGTCTACCTACCATCTATAGTTCATTCTCTAGGTGGAATTCGTGTTACTTGTTATATCTATTTAGCAGGTCATATAGTCTGGACTGGAAGGGTTTCCTTGCCCACCTACCATCTAGAGTTCATTCTCTAGGTGGAATTCGTGTTAATTGTTTTATCTATTTATCAGGTCATATAGTCTGGACTGGAAGGTTTTCCTTGTCCACCTACCATCTAGAGCTCATTCTCTAGGTGGAATTCGTGTTACTTGTTATATCTATTTAGCAGGTCATATAGTCTGGTCTGGAAGGGTATCCTTGTCCACCTACCATCTAGAGCTCATCCTCTAGGTGGAATTCGTGTTACTTGTTATGTCTATTTAGCAGGTCATATAGTCTGGATTGGAAGGGTTTCCTTGTCCACCTACCATCTAGACTTCATTCTCTAGGTGGAATTCGTGTTACTTGTTATATCTATTTAGCAGGTCATATAGTCTGGACTGGAAGGGTATCCTTGTCCTCCTACCATCTATAGTTCATTCTCTAGGTGGAATTCGTGTTACTTGTTATATCTATTTAGCAGGTCATATAGTCTGGACTGGAAGGGTTTCCTTGTCCACCTACCATCTAGAGTTAATTCTCTAGGTGGAATTCGTGTTACTTGTTATATCTATTTAGAAGGTCATATAGTCTGGACTGGAAGGGTTTCCTTGTCCACCTACCATCTAGAGTTCATTCTCTAGGTGGAATTCGTGTTACTTGTTATATCTATTTAGCAGGTCATATAGTCTGGACTGGAAGCGTTTCCTTGTCCATCTACCATCTAGAGCTCATTCTCTAGGTGGAATTCGTGTTACTTGTTATATCTATTTAGCAGGTCATATAGTCTGGACAGGAAGGGTTTCCTTGTCCATCTACCATCTAGAGTTCATTCTCTAGGTGGAATTCGTGTTACTTGTTGTATCTATTTAGCAGTACATAAAGTCTGGACTGGAAGGGTTTCCTTGTCCACCTACCATCTAGAGTTCATTCTCTAGGTGGAATTCGTGTTACTTGTTATGTCTATTTAGCAGGTCATATAGTCTGGACTGGAAGGGTTTCCTTGTCCACCTACCATCTAGACTTCATTCTCTAGGTGGAATTCGTGTTACTTGTTATATCTATTTAGCAGGTCATATAGTCTGGACTGGAAGGGTATCCTTGTCCTCCTACCATCTATAGTTCATTCTCTAGGTGGAATTCGTGTTACTTGTTATATCTATTTAGCAGGTCATATAGTCTGGACTGGAAGGGTTTCCTTGTCCACCTACCATCTAGAGTTAATTCTCTAGGTGGAATTCGTGTTACTTGTTATATCTATTTAGAAGGTCATATAGTCTGGACTGGAAGTGTTTCTTTGTCCACCTACCATCTAGAGTTCATTCTCTAGGTGGAATTCGTGTTACTTGTTATATCTATTTAGCAGGTCATATAGTCTGGACAGGAAGGGTTTCCTTGTCAACCTACCATCTAGAGTTCATTCTCTAGGCGGAATTCGTGTTACTTGTTATATCTATTTAGCAGGTCATATAGTCTGGACTGGAAGGGTTTCCTTGTCCACCTACCATCTAGAGTTCATTCTCTAGGCGGAATTCGTGTTACTTGTTATATCTATTTAGCAGATCATATAGTCTGGACTGGAAGGGTTTCCTTGACCACCTACAATCTAGAGTTCATTCTCTAGGCGGAATTCGTGTTACTTGTTATATCTATTTAGCAGATCATATAGTCTGGACTGGAAGGGTTTCCTTGTCCATCTACCATCTAGAGCTCATTCTCTAGGTGGAATTCGTGTTACTTGTTATATCTATTTAGCAGGTCATATAGTCTGGACTGGAAGGGTTTCCTTGTCCACCTACTATCTAGAGTTCATTCTCTAGGTGGAATTCGTGTTACTTGTTATATCTATTTATCAGGTCATATAGTCTGGACTGGAAGGGTTTCCTTGTCCACCTACCATCCAGAACTCATTCTCTAGGTGGAATTCATGTTACTTGTTATGTCTATTTAGCAGGTCATATAGTCTGGACTGGAAGGGTTTCCTTGTCCACCTACCATCTAGACTTCATTCTCTAGGTGGAATTCGTGTTACTTGTTATATCTATTTAGCAGGTGATATAGTCTGGACTGGAAGGGTTTCCTTGCCCACCTACCATCTAGAGTTCATTCTCTAGGTGGAATTCGTGTTAATTGTTTTATCTATTTATCAGGTCATATAGTCTGGACTGGAAGGTTTTCCTTGTCCACCTACCATCTAGAGCTCATTCTCTAGGTGGAATTCGTGTTACTTGTTATATCTATTTAGCAGGTCATATAGTCTGGTCTGGAAGGGTATCCTTGTCCACCTACCATCTAGAGCTCATCCTCTACGTGGAATTCGTGTTACTTGTTATGTCTATTTAGCAGGTCATATAGTCTGGACTGGAAGGGTTTCCTTGTCCACCTACCATCTAGACTTCATTCTCTAGGTGGAATTCGTGTTACTTGTTATATCTATTTAGCAGGTCATATAGTCTGGACTGGAAGGGTATCCTTGTCCTCCTACCATCTATAGTTCATTCTCTACGTGGAATTCGTGTTACTTGTTATATCTATTTAGCAGGTCATATAGTCTGGACTGGAAGGGTTTCCTTGTCCACCTACCATCTAGAGTTAATTCTCTAGGTGGAATTCGTGTTACTTGTTATATCTATTTAGAAGGTCATATAGTCTGGACTGGAAGGGTTTCCTTGTCCACCTACCATCTAGAGTTCATTCTCTAGGTGGAATTCGTGTTACTTGTTATATCTATTTAGCAGGTCATATAGTCTGGACTGGAAGGGTTTCCTTGTCCATCTACCATCTAGAGCTCATTCTCTAGGTGGAATTCGTGTTACTTGTTATATCTATTTAGCAGGTCATATAGTCTGGACAGGAAGGGTTTCCTTGTCCATCTACCATCTAGAGTTCATTCTCTAGGTGGAATTCGTGTTACTTGTTGTATCTATTTAGCAGGTCATATAGTCTGGACTGGAAGGGTTTCCTTGTCCACCTACCATCTAGAGTTCATTCTCTAGGTGGAATTCGTGTTACTTGTTATATCTATTTAGCAGGTCATATAATCTGGACTGGAAGGGTTTCCTTGTCCATCTACCATCTAGAGTTCATTCTCTAGGTGGAATTCGTGTTACTTGTTATATCTATTTAGCAGGTCATATAGTCTGGACTGGAAGGGTTTCCTTGTCCACCTACCATCTAGAGTTCATTCTCTAGGTGGAATTCGTGTTACTTGTTATATCTATTTAGCAGGTCATATAGTCTGGACTGGAAGGGTTTCCTTGTCCACCTACCATATAGAGTTCATTCTCTAGGTGGAATTCGTGTTACTTGTTATATCTATTTAGCAGGTCATATAGTCTGGACTGGAAGGATTTCCTTGTCCACCTACCATCCAGAACTCATTCTCTAGGTGGAATTCATGTTACTTGTTATGTCTATTTAGCAGGTCATATAGTCTGGACTGGAAGGTTTTCTTGTCCACCTACCATCTAGAGTTAATTGTCTAGGTGGAATTCGTGTTATTTGTTATATCTATTTAGCAGGTCATATAGTCTGGACTGGAAGGGTTTCCTTGTCCACCTACCATCTAGACTTCATTCTCTAGGTGGAATTCGTGTTACTTGTTATATCTATTTAGCAGGTGATATAGTCTGGACTGGAAGGGTTTCCTTGCCCACCTACCATCTAGAGTTCATTCTCTAGGTGGAATTCGTGTTAATTGTTTTATCTATTTATCAGGTCATATAGTCTGGACTGGAAGGTTTTCCTTGTCCACCTACCATCTAGAGCTCATTCTCTAGGTGGAATTCGTGTTACTTGTTATATCTATTTAGCAGGTCATATAGTCTGGTCTGGAAGGGTATCCTTGTCCACCTACCATCTAGAGCTCATCCTCTAGGTGGAATTCGTGTTACTTGTTATGTCTATTTAGCAGGTCATATAGTCTGGACTGGAAGGGTTTCCTTGTCCACCTACCATCTAGACTTCATTCTCTAGGTGGAATTCGTGTTACTTGTTATATCTATTTAGCAGGTCATATAGTCTGGACTGGAAGGGTATCCTTGTCCTCCTACCATCTATAGTTCATTCTCTACGTGGAATTCGTGTTACTTGTTATATCTATTTAGAAGGTCATATAGTCTGGACTGGAAGGGTTTCCTTGTCCACCTACCATCTAGAGTTCATTCTCTAGGTGGAATTCGTGTTACTTGTTATATCTATTTAGCAGGTCATATAGTCTGGACTGGAAGGGTTTCCTTGTCCATCTACCATCTAGAGCTCATTCTCTAGGTGGAATTCGTGTTACTTGTTATATCTATTTAGCAGGTCATATAGTCTGGACAGGAAGGGTTTCCTTGTCCATCTACCATCTAGAGTTCATTCTCTAGGTGGAATTCGTGTTACTTGTTGTATCTATTTAGCAGGTCATATAGTCTGGACTGGAAGGGTTTCCTTGTCCACCTACCATCTAGAGTTCATTCTCTAGGTGGAATTCGTGTTACTTGTTATATCTATTTAGCAGGTCATATAGTCTGGACTGGAAGGGTTTCCTTGTCCACCTACCATCCAGAACTCATTCTCTGGGTGGAATTCGTGTTACTTGTTATGTCTATTTAGCAGGTCATATAGTCTGGACTGGAAGGGTTTCCTTGTCCACCTACCATCTAGAGTTCATTCTCTAGGTGGAATTCGTGTTACTTGTTATATCTATTTAGCAGGTCATATAATCTGGACTGGAAGGGTTTCCTTGTCCATCTACCATCTAGAGTTCATTCTCTAGGTGGAATTCGTGTTACTTGTTATATCTATTTAGCAGGTCATATAGTCTGGACTGGAAGGGTTTCCTTGTCCACCTACCATCTAGAGTTCATTCTCTAGGTGGAATTCGTGTTACTTGTTATATCTATTTAGCAGGTCATATAGTCTGGACTGGAAGGGTTTCCTTGTCCATCTACCATCTAGAGCTCATTCTCTAGGTGGAATTCGTGTTACTTGTTATATCTATTTAGCAGGTCATATAGTCTGGACAGGAAGGGTTTCCTTGTCCATCTACCATCTAGAGTTCATTCTCTAGGTGGAATTCGTGTTACTTGTTGTATCTATTTAGCAGGTCATATAGTCTGGACTGGAAGGGTTTCCTTGTCCACCTACCATCTAGAGTTCATTCTCTAGGTGGAATTCGTGTTACTTGTTATATCTATTTAGCAGGTCATATAGTCTGGACTGGAAGGGTTTCCTTGTCCACCTACCATCCAGAACTCATTCTCTGGGTGGAATTCGTGTTACTTGTTATGTCTATTTAGCAGGTCATATAGTCTGGACTGGAAGGGTTTCCTTGTCCACCTACCATCTAGAGTTCATTCTCTAGGTGGAATTCGTGTTACTTGTTATATCTATTTAGCAGGTCATATAATCTGGACTGGAAGGGTTTCCTTGTCCATCTACCATCTAGAGTTCATTCTCTAGGTGGAATTCGTGTTACTTGTTATATTTATTTAGCAGGTCATATAGTCTGGACTGGAAGGGTTTCCTTGTCCACCTACCATCTAGACTTCATTCTCTAGGTGGAATTCGTGTTACTTGTTATATCTATTTAGCAGATCATATAGTCTGGACTGGAAGGGTTTCCTTGACCACCTACAATCTAGAGTTCATTCTCTAGGCGGAATTCGTGTTACTTGTTATATCTATTTAGCAGATCATATAGTCTGGACTGGAAGGGTTTCCTTGTCCATCTACCATCTAGAGCTCATTCTCTAGGTGGAATTCGTGTTACTTGTTATATCTATTTAGCAGGTCATATAGTCTGGACTGGAAGGGTTTCCTTGTCCACCTACTATCTAGAGTTCATTATCTAGGTGGAATTCGTGTTACTTGTTATATCTATTTATCAGGTCATATAGTCTGGACTGGAAGGGTTTCCTTGTCCACCTACCATCCAGAACTCATTCTCTAGGTGGAATTCATGTTACTTGTTATGTCTATTTAGCAGGTCATATAGTCTGGACTGGAAGGGTTTCCTTGTCCACCTACTATCTAGAGTTCATTCTCTAGGTGGAATTCGTGTTACTTGTTATATCTATTTATCAGGTCATATAGTCTGGACTGGAAGGGTTTCCTTGTCTACCTACCATCTATAGTTCATTCTCTAGGTGGAATTCGTGTTACTTGTTATATCTATTTAGCAGGTCATATAGTCTGGACTGGAAGGGTTTCCTTGCCCACCTAACATCTAGAGTTCATTCTCTAGGTGGAATTCGTGTTAATTGTTTTATCTATTTATCAGGTCATATAGTCTGGACTGGAAGGTTTTCCTTGTCCACCTACCATCTAGAGCTCATTCTCTAGGTGGAATTCGTGTTACTTGTTATATCTATTTAGCAGGTCATATAGTCTGGTCTGGAAGGGTATCCTTGTCCACCTACCATCTAGAGCTCATCCTCTAGGTGGAATTCGTGTTACTTGTTATGTCTATTTAGCAGGTCATATAGTCTGGATTGGAAGGGTTTCCTTGTCCACCTACCATCTAGACTTCATTCTCTAGGTGGAATTCGTGTTACTTGTTATATCTATTTAGCAGGTCATATAGTCTGGACTGGAAGGGTATCCTTGTCCTCCTACCATCTATAGTTCATTCTCTAGGTGGAATTCGTGTTACTTGTTATATCTATTTAGCAGGTCATATAGTCTGGACTGGAAGGGTTTCCTTGTCCACCTACCATCTAGAGTTAATTCTCTAGGTGGAATTCGTGTTACTTGTTATATCTATTTAGAAGGTCATATAGTCTGGACTGGAAGGGTTTCCTTGTCCACCTACCATCTAGAGTTCATTCTCTAGGTGGAATTCGTGTTACTTGTTGTATCTATTTAGCAGGTCATATAGTCTGGACTGGAAGGGTTTCCTTGTCCACCTACCATCTAGAGTTCATTCTCTAGGTGGAATTCGTGTTACTTGTTATATCTATTTAGCAGGTCATATAGTCTGGACTGGAAGGGTTTCCTTGTCCACCTACCATCCAGAACTCATTCTCTGGGTGGAATTCGTGTTACTTGTTATGTCTATTTAGCAGGTCATATAGTCTGGACTGGAAGGGTTTCCTTGTCCACCTACCATCTAGAGTTCATTCTCTAGGTGGAATTCGTGTTACTTGTTATATCTATTTAGCAGGTCATATAATCTGGACTGGAAGGGTTTCCTTGTCCATCTACCATCTAGAGTTCATTCTCTAGGTGGAATTCGTGTTACTTGTTATATCTATTTAGCAGGTCATATAGTCTGGACTGGAAGGGTTTCCTTGTCCACCTACCATCTAGAGTTCATTCTCTAGGTGGAATTCGTGTTACTTGTTATATTTATTTAGCAGGTCATATAGTCTGGACTGGAAGGGTTTCCTTGTCCACCTACCATCTAGACTTCATTCTCTAGGTGGAATTCGTGTTACTTGTTATTTAGCAGATCATATAGTCTGGACTGGAAGGGTTTCCTTGACCACCTACAATCTAGAGTTCATTCTCTAGGCGGAATTCGTGTTACTGTTACTTGTTATATCTATTTAGCAGATCATATAGTCTGGACTGGAAGGGTTTCCTTGTCCATCTACCATCTAGAGCTCATTCTCTAGGTGGAATTCGTGTTACTTGTTATATCTATTTAGCAGGTCATATAGTCTGGACTGGAAGGGTTTCCTTGTCCACCTACTATCTAGAGTTCATTATCTAGGTGGAATTCGTGTTACTTGTTATATCTATTTATCAGGTCATATAGTCTGGACTGGAAGGGTTTCCTTGTCCACCTACCATCCAGAACTCATTCTCTAGGTGGAATTCATGTTACTTGTTATGTCTATTTAGCAGGTCATATAGTCTGGACTGGAAGGGTTTCCTTGTCCACCTACTATCTAGAGTTCATTCTCTAGGTGGAATTCGTGTTACTTGTTATATCTATTTATCAGGTCATATAGTCTGGAATGGAAGGGTTTCCTTGTCTACCTACCATCTATAGTTCATTCTCTAGGTGGAATTCGTGTTACTTGTTATATCTATTTAGCAGGTCATATAGTCTGGACTGGAAGGGTTTCCTTGCCCACCTAACATCTAGAGTTCATTCTCTAGGTGGAATTCGTGTTAATTGTTTTATCTATTTATCAGGTCATATAGTCTGGACTGGAAGGTTTTCCTTGTCCACCTACCATCTAGAGCTCATTCTCTAGGTGGAATTCGTGTTACTTGTTATATCTATTTAGCAGGTCATATAGTCTGGTCTGGAAGGGTATCCTTGTCCACCTACCATCTAGAGCTCATCCTCTAGGTGGAATTCGTGTTACTTGTTATGTCTATTTAGCAGGTCATATAGTCTGGATTGGAAGGGTTTCCTTGTCCACCTACCATCTAGACTTCATTCTCTAGGTGGAATTCGTGTTACTTGTTATATCTATTTAGCAGGTCATATAGTCTGGACTGGAAGGGTATCCTTGTCCTCCTACCATCTATAGTTCATTCTCTAGGTGGAATTCGTGTTACTTGTTATATCTATTTAGCAGGTCATATAGTCTGGACTGGAAGGGTTTCCTTGTCCACCTACCATCTAGAGTTAATTCTCTAGGTGGAATTCGTGTTACTTGTTATATCTATTTAGAAGGTCATATAGTCTGGACTGGAAGGGTTTCCTTGTCCACCTACCATCTAGAGTTCATTCTCTAGGTGGAATTCGTGTTACTTGTTATATCTATTTAGCAGGTCATATAGTCTGGACTGGAAGGGTTTCCTTGTCCATCTACCATCTAGAGCTCATTCTCTAGGTGGAATTCGTGTTACTTGTTATATCTATTTAGCAGGTCATATAGTCTGGACAGGAAGGGTTTCCTTGTCCATCTACCATCTAGAGTTCATTCTCTAGGTGGAATTCGTGTTACTTGTTGTATCTATTTAGCAGGTCATATAGTCTGGACTGGAAGGGTTTCCTTGTCCACCTACCATCTAGAGTTCATTCTCTAGGTGGAATTCGTGTTACTTGTTATGTCTATTTAGCAGGTCATATAGTCTGGACTGGAAGGGTTTCCTTGTCCACCTACCATCTAGACTTCATTCTCTAGGTGGAATTCGTGTTACTTGTTATATCTATTTAGCAGGTCATATAGTCTGGACTGGAAGGGTTTCCTTGTCCACCTACCATCTAGACTTCATTCTCTAGGTGGAATTCGTGTTACTTGTTATATCTATTTAGCAGGTCATATAGTCTGGACTGGAAGGGTATCTTTGTCCTCCTACCATCTATAGTTCATTCTCTAGGTGGAATTCGTGTTACTTGTTATATCTATTTAGCAGGTCATATAGTCTGGACTGGAAGGGTTTCCTTGTCCACCTACCATCTAGAGTTAATTCTCTAGGTGGAATTCGTGTTACTTGTTATATCTATTTAGAAGGTCATATAGTCTGGACTGGAAGTGTTTCCTTGTCCACCTACCATCTAGAGTTCATTCTCTAGGTGGAATTCGTGTTACTTGTTATATCTATTTAGCAGGTCATATAGTCTGGACAGGAAGGGTTTCCTTGTCCACCTACCATCTAGAGTTCATTCTCTAGGCGGAATTCGTGTTACTTGTTATATCTATTTAGCAGGTCATATAGTCTGGACTGGAAGGGTTTCCTTGTCCACCTACCATCTAGAGTTCATTCTCTAGGCGGAATTCGTGTTACTTGTTATATCTATTTAGCAGATCATATAGTCTGGACTGGAAGGGTTTCCTTGACCACCTACAATCTAGAGTTCATTCTCTAGGCGGAATTCGTGTTACTTGTTATATCTATTTAGCAGATCATATAGTCTGGACTGGAAGGGTTTCCTTGTCCATCTACCATCTAGAGCTCATTCTCTAGGTGGAATTCGTGTTACTTGTTATATCTATTTAGCAGGTCATATAGTCTGGACTGGAAGGGTTTCCTTGTCCACCTACTATCTAGAGTTCATTCTCTAGGTGGAATTCGTGTTACTTGTTGTATCTATTTAGCAGGTCATATAGTCTGGACTGGAAGGGTTTCCTTGTCCACCTACCATCTAGAGTTCATTCTCTAGGTGGAATTCGTGTTACTTGTTATATCTATTTAGCAGGTCATATAGTCTGGACTGGAAGGGTTTCCTTGTCCACCTACCATCCAGAACTCATTCTCTGGGTGGAATTCGTGTTACTTGTTATGTCTATTTAGCAGGTCATATAGTCTGGACTGGAAGGGTTTCCTTGTCCACCTACCATCTAGAGTTCATTCTCTAGGTGGAATTCGTGTTACTTGTTATATCTATTTAGCAGGTCATATAATCTGGACTGGAAGGGTTTCCTTGTCCATCTACCATCTAGAGTTCATTCTCTAGGTGGAATTCGTGTTACTTGTTATATCTATTTAGCAGGTCATATAGTCTGGACTGGAAGGGTTTCCTTGTCCACCTACCATCTAGAGTTCATTCTCTAGGTGGAATTCGTGTTACTTGTTATATCTATTTAGCAGGTCATATAGTCTGGACTGGAAGGGTTTCCTTGTCCATCTACCATCTAGAGCTCATTCTCTAGGTGGAATTCGTGTTACTTGTTATATCTATTTAACAGGTCATATAGTCTGGACAGGAAGGGTTTCCTTGTCCATCTACCATCTAGAGTTCATTCTCTAGGTGGAATTCGTGTTACTTGTTGTATCTATTTAGCAGGTCATATAGTCTGGACTGGAAGGGTTTCCTTGTCCACCTACTATCTAGAGTTCATTCTCTAGGTGGAATTCGTGTTACTTGTTATATCTATTTATCAGGTCATATAGTCTGGACTGGAAGGGTTTCCTTGTCCACCTACCATCCAGAACTCATTCTCTAGGTGGAATTCATGTTACTTGTTATGTCTATTTAGCAGGTCATATAGTCTGGACTGGAAGGTTTTCTTGTCCACCTACCATCTAGAGTTCATTGTCTAGGTGGAATTCGTGTTATTTGTTATATCTATTTAGCAGGTCATATAGTCTGGACTGGAAGGGTTTCCTTGTCCACCTACCATCTAGACTTCATTCTCTAGGTGGAATTCGTGTTACTTGTTATATCTATTTAGCAGGTGATATAGTCTGGACTGGAAGGGTTTCCTTGCCCACCTACCATCTAGAGTTCATTCTCTAGGTGGAATTCGTGTTAATTGTTTTATCTATTTATCAGGTCATATAGTCTGGACTGGAAGGTTTTCCTTGTCCACCTACCATCTAGAGCTCATTCTCTAGGTGGAATTCGTGTTACTTGTTATATCTATTTAGCAGGTCATATAGTCTGGTCTGGAAGGGTATCCTTGTCCACCTACCATCTAGAGCTCATCCTCTAGGTGGAATTCGTGTTACTTGTTATGTCTATTTAGCAGGTCATATAGTCTGGACTGGAAGGGTTTCCTTGTCCACCTACCATCTAGACTTCATTCTCTAGGTGGAATTCGTGTTACTTGTTATATCTATTTAGCAGGTCATATAGTCTGGACTGGAAGGGTATCCTTGTCCTCCTACCATCTATAGTTCATTCTCTACGTGGAATTCGTGTTACTTGTTATATCTATTTAGAAGGTCATATAGTCTGGACTGGAAGGGTTTCCTTGTCCACCTACCATCTAGAGTTCATTCTCTAGGTGGAATTCGTGTTACTTGTTATATCTATTTAGCAGGTCATATAGTCTGGACTGGAAGGGTTTCCTTGTCCATCTACCATCTAGAGCTCATTCTCTAGGTGGAATTCGTGTTACTTGTTATATCTATTTAGCAGGTCATATAGTCTGGACAGGAAGGGTTTCCTTGTCCATCTACCATCTAGAGTTCATTCTCTAGGTGGAATTCGTGTTACTTGTTGTATCTATTTAGCAGGTCATATAGTCTGGACTGGAAGGGTTTCCTTGTCCACCTACCATCTAGAGTTCATTCTCTAGGTGGAATTCGTGTTACTTGTTATATCTATTTAGCAGGTCATATAGTCTGGACTGGAAGGGTTTCCTTGTCCACCTACCATCCAGAACTCATTCTCTGGGTGGAATTCGTGTTACTTGTTATGTCTATTTAGCAGGTCATATAGTCTGGACTGGAAGGGTTTCCTTGTCCACCTACCATCTAGAGTTCATTCTCTAGGTGGAATTCGTGTTACTTGTTATATCTATTTAGCAGGTCATATAATCTGGACTGGAAGGGTTTCCTTGTCCATCTACCATCTAGAGTTCATTCTCTAGGTGGAATTCGTGTTACTTGTTATATCTATTTAGCAGGTCATATAGTCTGCACTGGAAGGGTTTCCTTGTCCACCTACCATCTAGAGTTCATTCTCTAGGTGGAATTCGTGTTACTTGTTATATCTATTTAGCAGGTCATATAGTCTGGACTGGAAGGGTTTCCTTGTCCATCTACCATCTAGAGCTCATTCTCTAGGTGGAATTCGTGTTACTTGTTATATCTATTTAGCAGGTCATATAGTCTGGACAGGAAGGGTTTCCTTGTCCATCTACCATCTAGAGTTCATTCTCTAGGTGGAATTCGTGTTACTTGTTGTATCTATTTAGCAGGTCATATAGTCTGGACTGGAAGGGTTTCCTTGTCCACCTACCATCTAGAGTTCATTCTCTAGGTGGAATTCGTGTTACTTGTTATATCTATTTAGCAGGTCATATAGTCTGGACTGGAAGGGTTTCCTTGTCCACCTACCATCCAGAACTCATTCTCTGGGTGGAATTCGTGTTACTTGTTATGTCTATTTAGCAGGTCATATAGTCTGGACTGGAAGGGTTTCCTTGTCCACCTACCATCTAGAGTTCATTCTCTAGGTGGAATTCGTGTTACTTGTTATATCTATTTAGCAGGTCATATAATCTGGACTGGAAGGGTTTCCTTGTCCATCTACCATCTAGAGTTCATTCTCTAGGTGGAATTCGTGTTACTTGTTATATCTATTTAGCAGGTCATATAGTCTGGACTGGAAGGGTTTCCTTGTCCACCTACCATCTAGAGTTCATTCTCTAGGTGGAATTCGTGTTACTTGTTATATTTATTTAGCAGGTCATATAGTCTGGACTGGAAGGGTTTCCTTGTCCACCTACCATCTAGACTTCATTCTCTAGGTGGAATTCGTGTTACTTGTTATATCTATTTAGCAGATCATATAGTCTGGACTGGAAGGGTTTCCTTGACCACCTACAATCTAGAGTTCATTCTCTAGGCGGAATTCGTGTTACTTGTTATATCTATTTAGCAGATCATATAGTCTGGACTGGAAGGGTTTCCTTGTCCATCTACCATCTAGAGCTCATTCTCTAGGTGGAATTCGTGTTACTTGTTATATCTATTTAGCAGGTCATATAGTCTGGACTGGAAGGGTTTCCTTGTCCACCTACTATCTAGAGTTCATTATCTAGGTGGAATTCGTGTTACTTGTTATATCTATTTATCAGGTCATATAGTCTGGACTGGAAGGGTTTCCTTGTCCACCTACCATCCAGAACTCATTCTCTAGGTGGAATTCATGTTACTTGTTATGTCTATTTAGCAGGTCATATAGTCTGGACTGGAAGGGTTTCCTTGTCCACCTACTATCTAGAGTTCATTCTCTAGGTGGAATTCGTGTTACTTGTTATATCTATTTATCAGGTCATATAGTCTGGACTGGAAGGGTTTCCTTGTCTACCTACCATCTATAGTTCATTCTCTAGGTGGAATTCGTGTTACTTGTTATATCTATTTAGCAGGTCATATAGTCTGGACTGGAAGGGTTTCCTTGCCCACCTACCATCTAGAGTTCATTCTCTAGGTGGAATTCGTGTTAATTGTTTTATCTATTTATCAGGTCATATAGTCTGGACTGGAAGGTTTTCCTTGTCCACCTACCATCTAGAGCTCATTCTCTAGGTGGAATTCGTGTTACTTGTTATATCTATTTAGCAGGTCATATAGTCTGGTCTGGAAGGGTATCCTTGTCCACCTACCATCTAGAGCTCATCCTCTAGGTGGAATTCGTGTTACTTGTTATGTCTATTTAGCAGGTCATATAGTCTGGATTGGAAGGGTTTCCTTGTCCACCTACCATCTAGACTTCATTCTCTAGGTGGAATTCGTGTTACTTGTTATATCTATTTAGCAGGTCATATAGTCTGGACTGGAAGGGTATCCTTGTCCTCCTACCATCTATAGTTCATTCTCTAGGTGGAATTCGTGTTACTTGTTATATCTATTTAGCAGGTCATATAGTCTGGACTGGAAGGGTTTCCTTGTCCACCTACCATCTAGAGTTAATTCTCTAGGTGGAATTCGTGTTACTTGTTATATCTATTTAGAAGGTCATATAGTCTGGACTGGAAGGGTTTCCTTGTCCACCTACCATCTAGAGTTCATTCTCTAGGTGGAATTCGTGTTACTTGTTATATCTATTTAGCAGGTCATATAGTCTGGACTGGAAGGGTTTCCTTGTCCATCTACCATCTAGAGCTCATTCTCTAGGTGGAATTCGTGTTACTTGTTATATCTATTTAGCAGGTCATATAGTCTGGACAGGAAGGGTTTCCTTGTCCATCTACCATCTAGAGTTCATTCTCTAGGTGGAATTCGTGTTACTTGTTGTATCTATTTAGCAGGTCATATAGTCTGGACTGGAAGGGTTTCCTTGTCCACCTACCATCTAGAGTTCATTCTCTAGGTGGAATTCGTGTTACTTGTTATGTCTATTTAGCAGGTCATATAGTCTGGACTGGAAGGGTTTCCTTGTCCACCTACCATCTAGACTTCATTCTCTAGGTGGAATTCGTGTTACTTGTTATATCTATTTAGCAGGTCATATAGTCTGGACTGGAAAGGTATCCTTGTCCTCCTACCATCTATAGTTCATTCTCTAGGTGGAATTCGTGTTACTTGTTATATCTATTTAGCAGGTCATATAGTCTGGACTGGAAGGGTTTCCTTGTCCACCTACCATCTAGAGTTAATTCTCTAGGTGGAATTCGTGTTACTTGTTATATCTATTTAGAAGGTCATATAGTCTGGACTGGAAGTGTTTCCTTGTCCACCTACCATCTAGAGTTCATTCTCTAGGTGGAATTCGTGTTACTTGTTATGTCTATTTAGCAGGTCATATAGTCTGGACAGGAAGGGTTTCCTTGTCCACCTACCATCTAGAGTTCATTCTCTAGGCGGAATTCGTGTTACTTGTTATATCTATTTAGCAGGTCATATAGTCTGGACTGGAAGGGTTTCCTTGTCCACCTACCATCTAGAGTTCATTCTCTAGGCGGAATTCGTGTTACTTGTTATATCTATTTAGCAGATCATATAGTCTGACTGGAAGGGTTTCCTTGACCACCTACAATCTAGAGTTCATTCTCTAGGCGGAATTCGTGTTACTTGTTATATCTATTTAGCAGATCATATAGTCTGGACTGGAAGGGTTTCCTTGTCCATCTACCATCTAGAGCTCATTCTCTAGGTGGAATTCGTGTTACTTGTTATATCTATTTAGCAGGTCATATAGTCTGGACTGGAAGGGTTTCCTTGTCCACCTACTATCTAGAGTTCATTCTCTAGGTGGAATTCGTGTTACTTGTTATATCTATTTATCAGGTCATATAGTCTGGACTGGAAGGGTTTCCTTGTCCACCTACCATCCAGAACTCATTCTCTAGGTGGAATTCATGTTACTTGTTATGTCTATTTAGCAGGTCATATAGTCTGGACTGGAAGGTTTTCTTGTCCACCTACCATCTAGAGTTCATTTTCTAGGTGGAATTCGTGTTATTTGTTATATCTATTTAGCAGGTCATATAGTCTGGACTGGAAGGGTTTCCTTGTCCACCTACCATCTAGACTTCATTCTCTAGGTGGAATTCGTGTTACTTGTTATATCTATTTAGCAGGTGATATAGTCTGGACTGGAAGGGTTTCCTTGCCCACCTACCATCTAGAGTTCATTCTCTAGGTGGAATTCGTGTTAATTGTTTTATCTATTTATCAGGTCATATAGTCTGGACTGGAAGGTTTTCCTTGTCCACCTACCATCTAGAGCTCATTCTCTAGGTGGAATTCGTGTTACTTGTTATATCTATTTAGCAGGTCATATAGTCTGGTCTGGAAGGGTATCCTTGTCCACCTACCATCTAGAGCTCATCCTCTAGGTGGAATTCGTGTTACTTGTTATGTCTATTTAGCAGGTCATATAGTCTGGACTGGAAGGGTTTCCTTGTCCACCTACCATCTAGACTTCATTCTCTAGGTGGAATTCGTGTTACTTGTTATATCTATTTAGCAGGTCATATAGTCTGGACTGGAAGGGTATCCTTGTCCTCCTACCATCTATAGTTCATTCTCTACGTGGAATTCGTGTTACTTGTTGTATCTATTTAGCAGGTCATATAGTCTGGACTGGAAGGGTTTCCTTGTCCACCTACCATCTAGAGTTAATTCTCTAGGTGGAATTCGTGTTACTTGTTATATCTATTTAGAAGGTCATATAGTCTGGACTGGAAGGGTTTCCTTGTCCACCTACCATCTAGAGTTCATTCTCTAGGTGGAATTCGTGTTACTTGTTATATCTATTTAGCAGGTCATATAGTCTGGACTGGAAGGGTTTCCTTGTCCATCTACCATCTAGAGCTCATTCTCTAGGTGGAATTCGTGTTACTTGTTATATCTATTTAGCAGGTCATATAGTCTGGACAGGAAGGGTTTCCTTGTCCATCTACCATCTAGAGTTCATTCTCTAGGTGGAATTCGTGTTACTTGTTGTATCTATTTAGCAGGTCATATAGTCTGGACTGGAAGGGTTTCCTTGTCCACCTACCATCTAGAGTTCATTCTCTAGGTGGAATTCGTGTTACTTGTTATATCTATTTAGCAGGTCATATAGTCTGGACTGGAAGGGTTTCTTTGTCCACCTACCATCCAGAACTCATTCTCTGGGTGGAATTCGTGTTACTTGTTATGTCTATTTAGCAGGTCATATAGTCTGGACTGGAAGGGTTTCCTTGTCCACCTACCATCTAGAGTTCATTCTCTAGGTGGAATTCGTGTTACTTGTTATATCTATTTAGTAGGTCATATAATCTGGACTGGAAGGGTTTCCTTGTCCATCTACCATCTAGAGTTCATTCTCTAGGTGGAATTCGTGTTACTTGTTGTATCTATTTAGCAGGTCATATAGTCTGGACTGGAAGGGTTTCCTTGTCCACCTACTATCTAGAGTTCATTCTCTAGGTGGAATTCGTGTTACTTGTTATATCTATTTATCAGGTCATATAGTCTGTACTGGAAGGGTTTCCTTGTCCACCTACCATCCAGAACTCATTCTCTAGGTGGAATTCATGTTACTTGTTATGTCTATTTAGCAGGTCATATAGTCTGGACTGGAAGGTTTTCTTGTCCACCTACCATCTAGAGTTCATTGTCTAGGTGGAATTCGTGTTATTTGTTATATCTATTTAGCAGGTCATATAGTCTGGACTGGAAGGGTTTCCTTGTCCACCTACCATCTAGACTTCATTCTCTAGGTGGAATTCGTGTTACTTGTTATATCTATTTAGCAGGTGATATAGTCTGGACTGGAAGGGTTTCCTTGCCCACCTACCATCTAGAGTTCATTCTCTAGGTGGAATTCGTGTTAATTGTTTTATCTATTTATCAGGTCATATAGTCTGGACTGGAAGGTTTTCCTTGTCCACCTACCATCTAGAGCTCATTCTCTAGGTGGAATTCGTGTTACTTGTTATATCTATTTAGCAGGTCATATAGTCTGGTCTGGAAGGGTATCCTTGTCCACCTACCATCTAGAGCTCATCCTCTAGGTGGAATTCGTGTTACTTGTTATGTCTATTTAGCAGGTCATATAGTCTGGACTGGAAGGGTTTCCTTGTCCACCTACCATCTAGACTTCATTCTCTAGGTGGAATTCGTGTTACTTGTTATATCTATTTAGCAGGTCATATAGTCTGGACTGGAAGGGTATCCTTGTCCTCCTACCATCTATAGTTCATTCTCTACGTGGAATTCGTGTTACTTGTTATATCTATTTAGCAGGTCATATAGTCTGGACTGGAAGGGTTTCCTTGTCCACCTACCATCTAGAGTTAATTCTCTAGGTGGAATTCGTGTTACTTGTTATATCTATTTAGAAGGTCATATAGTCTGGACTGGAAGGGTTTCCTTGTCCACCTACCATCTAGAGTTCATTCTCTAGGTGGAATTCGTGTTACTTGTTATATCTATTTAGCAGGTCATATAGTCTGGACTGGAAGGGTTTCCTTGTCCATCTACCATCTAGAGCTCATTCTCTAGGTGGAATTCGTGTTACTTGTTATATCTATTTAGCAGGTCATATAGTCTGGACAGGAAGGGTTTCCTTGTCCATCTACCATCTAGAGTTCATTCTCTAGGTGGAATTCGTGTTACTTGTTGTATCTATTTAGCAGGTCATATAGTCTGGACTGGAAGGGTTTCCTTGTCCACCTACCATCTAGAGTTCATTCTCTAGGTGGAATTCGTGTTACTTGTTATATCTATTTAGCAGGTCATATAGTCTGGACTGGAAGGGTTTCCTTGTCCACCTACCATCCAGAACTCATTCTCTGGGTGGAATTCGTGTTACTTGTTATGTCTATTTAGCAGGTCATATAGTCTGGACTGGAAGGGTTTCCTTGTCCACCTACCATCTAGAGTTCATTCTCTAGGTGGAATTCGTGTTACTTGTTATATCTATTTAGCAGGTCATATAATCTGGACTGGAAGGGTTTCCTTGTCCATCTACCATCTAGAGTTCATTCTCTAGGTGGAATTCGTGTTACTTGTTATATCTATTTAGCAGGTCATATAGTCTGGACTGGAAGGGTTTCCTTGTCCACCTACCATCTAGAGTTCATTCTCTAGGTGGAATTCGTGTTACTTGTTATATCTATTTAGCAGGTCATATAGTCTGGACTGGAAGGGTTTCCTTGTCCATCTACCATCTAGAGCTCATTCTCTAGGTGGAATTCTTGTTACTTGTTATATCTATTTAGCAGGTCATATAGTCTGGACAGGAAGGGTTTCCTTGTCCATCTACCATCTAGAGTTCATTCTCTAGGTGGAATTCGTGTTACTTGTTGTATCTATTTAGCAGGTCATATAGTCTGGACTGGAAGGGTTTCCTTGTCCACCTACCATCTAGAGTTCATTCTCTAGGTGGAATTCGTGTTACTTGTTATATCTATTTAGCAGGTCATATAGTCTGGACTGGAAGGGTTTCCTTGTCCACCTACCATCCAGAACTCATTCTCTGGGTGGAATTCGTGTTACTTGTTATGTCTATTTAGCA
>CAXIVS010000688.1:0-21421 GCA_964035775.1 Osedax frankpressi | reverse complement strand
ACACATCAGTGGGTAAATGACATACACAACTCTCCTCACTACACTAACACAAACACATCAGTGGGTAAATGACATACACAACTCTCCTCGCTACACTAACACAAACACGTCAGTGGGTAAATGACATACACAACTCTCCTCGCTACACTAACACAAACACGTCAGTGGGTAAATGACATACACAACTCTCCTCGCTACACTAACACAAACACGTCAGTGGGTAAATGACATACACAACTCTCCTCGCTACACTAACACAACACGTCAGTGGGTAAATGACATACACAACTCTCCTCGCTACACTAACAAACACGTCAGTGGGTAAATGACATACACAACTCTCCTCGCTACACTAACACAAACACATCAGTGGGTAAATGACATACACAACTCTCCTCGCTACACTAACACAAACACATCAGTGGGTAAATGACATACACAACTCTCCTCGCTACACTAACACAAACACATCAGTGGGTAAATGACATACACAACTCTCCTCGCTACAATAACACAGACACGTCAGTGGTAAATGACATACACAACTCTCCTCGCTACACTAACACAAACACATCAGTGGGTAAATGACATACACAACTCTCCTCGCTACACTAACACAAACACGTCAGTGGGTAAATGACATACACAACTCTCCTCGCTACACTAACATAAACACATCAGTGGGTAAACGACATACACAACTCTCCTTGCTACACTAACACAAACACATCAGTGGGAAAATGACATACACAACTCTCCTCGCTACACTAACACAAACACAGTGGGTAAATGACATACACAACTCTCCTCGCTACACTAACACAAACATGTCAGTGGGTAAATGACATACACAACTCTCCTCGCTACACTAAAACATCAGTGGGTAAATGACATACACAACTCTCCTCACTACACTAACACAAACACATCAGTGGGTAAATGACATACACAACTCTCCTTGCTACACTAACACAAACACATCAGTGGGTAAATGACATACACAACTCTCCTCGCTACACTAACACAAACACATCAGTGGGTAAATGACATACACAACTCTCCTCGCTACACTAACACAAACACATCAGTGGGTAAATGACATACACAACTCTCCTCGCTACACTAACACAAACACGTCAGTGGGTAAATGACATACACAACTCTCCTCACTACACTAACACAAACACATCAGTGGGTAAATGACATACACAACTCTCCTCGCTACACTAACACAAACACATCAGTGGGTAAATGACATACACAACTCTCCTCGCTACACTAACACAAACATGTCAGTGGGTAAATGACATACACAACTCTCCTCGCTACACTAAAACATCAGTGGGTAAATGACATACACAACTCTCCTCACTACACTAACACAAACACATCAGTGGGTAAATGACATACACAACTCTCCTCGCTACACTAACACAAACACGTCAGTGGGTAAATGACATACACAACTCTCCTCGCTACACTAACACAAACACGTCAGTGGGTAAATGACATACACAACTCTCCTCGCTACACTAACACATCAGTGGGTAAATGACATACACAACTCTCCTCGCTACACTAACAAACACGTCAGTGGGTAAATGACATACACAACTCTCCTCGCTACACTAACAAACACGTCAGTGGGTAAATGACATACACAACTCTCCTCGCTACACTAACACAAACACATCAGTGGGTAAATGACATACACAACTCTCCTCGCTACACTAACACAAACACATCAGTGGGTAAATGACATACACAACTCTCCTCGCTACACTAACACAAACACATCAGTGGGTAAATGACATACACAACTCTCCTCGCTACACTAACACAGACACGTCAGTGGTAAATGACATACACAACTCTCCTCGCTACACTAACACAAACACATCAGTGGGTAAATGTCATACACAACTCTCCTCGCTACACTAACACAAACACGTCAGTGGGTAAATGACATACACAACTCTCCTCGCTACACTAACATAAACACATCAGTGGGTAAATGACATACACAACTCTCCTTGCTACACTAACACAAACACATCAGTGGGAAAATGACATACACAACTCTCCTCGCTACACTAACACAAACACATCAGTGGGTAAATGACATACACAACTCTCCTCGCTACACTAACACAAACATGTCAGTGGGTAAATGACATACACAACTCTCCTCGCTACACTAAAACATCAGTGGGTAAATGACATACACAACTCTCCTCACTACACTAACACAAACACATCAGTGGGTAAATGACATACACAACTCTCCTCGCTACAATAACACAGACACGTCAGTGGTAAATGACATACACAACTCTCCTCGCTACACTAACACAAACACATCAGTGGGTAAATGACATACACAACTCTCCTCGCTACACTAACACAAACACGTCAGTGGGTAAATGACATACACAACTCTCCTCGCTACACTAACACAAACACGTCAGTGGGTAAATGACATACACAACTCTCCTCGCTACACTAACATAAACACATCAGTGGGTAAACGACATACACAACTCTCCTTGCTACACTAACACAAACACATCAGTGGGTAAACGACATACACAACTCTCCTTGCTACACTAACACAAACACATCAGTGGGAAAATGACATACACAACTCTCCTCGCTACACTAACACAAACACATCAGTGGGTAAATGACATACACAACTCTCCTCGCTACACTAACACAAACATGTCAGTGGGTAAATGACATACACAACTCTCCTCGCTACACTAAAACATCAGTGGGTAAATGACATACACAACTCTCCTCACTACACTAACACAAACACATCAGTGGGTAAATGACATACACAACTCTCCTTGCTACACTAACACAAACACATCAGTGGGTAAATGACATACACAACTCTCCTCACTACACTAACACAAACACATCAGTGGGTAAATGACATACACAACTCTCCTCGCTACACTAACACAAACATGTCAGTGGGTAAATGACATACACAACTCTCCTCGCTACACTAAAACATCAGTGGGTAAATGACATACACAACTCTCCTCACTACACTAACACAAACACATCAGTGGGTAAATGACATACACAACTCTCCTCGCTACAATAACACAGACACGTCAGTGGTAAATGACATACACAACTCTCCTCGCTACACTAACTCAAACACATCAGTGGGTAAATGACATACACAACTCTCCTCGCTACACTAACACAAACACATCAGTGGGTAAATGACATACACAACTCTCCTCACTACACTAACACAAACACATCAGTGGGTAAATGACATACACAACTCTCCTCGCTACACTAACACATCAGTGGGTAAATGACATACACAACTCTCCTCGCTACACTAACAAACACGTCAGTGGGTAAATGACATACACAACTCTCCTCGCTACACTAACAAACACGTCAGTGGGTAAATGACATACACAACTCTCCTCGCTACACTAACACAAACACATCAGTGGGTAAATGACATACACAACTCTCCTCGCTACACTAACACAAACACATCAGTGGGTAAATGACATACACAACTCTCCTCGCTACACTAACACAAACACATCAGTGGGTAAATGACATACACAACTCTCCTCGCTACACTAACACAGACACGTCAGTGGTAAATGACATACACAACTCTCCTCGCTACACTAACACAAACACATCAGTGGGTAAATGTCATACACAACTCTCCTCGCTACACTAACACAAACACGTCAGTGGGTAAATGACATACACAACTCTCCTCGCTACACTAACACAGACACGTCAGTGGTAAATGACATACACAACTCTCCTCACTACACTAACACAAACACATCAGTGGGTAAATGACATACACAACTCTCCTCGCTACACTAACACAAACACATCAGTGGGTAAATGACATACACAACTCTCCTCGCTACACTAACACAAACACATCAGTGGGTAAATGACATACACAACTCTCCTCGCTACACTAACACAAACACATCAGTGGATAAATGACATATACAACTCTCCTCGCTACACTAACACAAACACGTCAGTGGGTAAATGACATACACAACTCTCCTCGCTACACTAACACAAACACGTCAGTGGGTAAATGACATACACAACTCTCCTCGCTACACTAACACAAACACGTCAGTGGGTAAATGACATACACAACTCTCCTCGCTACACTAACACAAACACATCAGTGGGTAAATGACATACACAACTCTCCTCACTAAACTAACACAAACACATCAGTGGGTAAATGACATACACAACTCTCCTCGCTACAATAACACAGACACGTCAGTGGTAAATGACATACACAACTCTCCTCGCTACACTAACTCAAACACATCAGTGTGTAAATGACATACACAACTCTCCTCGCTACACTAACACAAACACATCAGTGGGTAAATGACATACACAACTCTCCTCACTACACTAACACAAACACATCAGTGGGTAAATGACATACACAACTCTCCTCGCTACACTAACACAAACACGTCAGTGGGTAAATGACATACACAACTCTCCTCGCTACACTAACACAAACACGTCAGTGGGTAAATGACATACACAACTCTCCTCGCTACACTAACACAAACACGTCAGTGGGTAAATGACATACACAACTCTCCTCGCTACACTAACAAACACGTCAGTGGGTAAATGACATACACAACTCTCCTCGCTACACTAACAAACACGTCAGTGGGTAAATGACATACACAACTCTCCTCGCTACACTAACACAAACACATCAGTGGGTAAATGACATACACAACTCTCCTCGCTACACTAACACAAACACATCAGTGGGTAAATGACATACACAACTCTCCTCGCTACACTAACACAAACACATCAGTGGGTAAATGACATACACAACTCTCCTCGCTACAATAACACAGACACGTCAGTGGTAAATGACATACACAACTCTCCTCGCTACACTAACACAAACACATCAGTGGGTAAATGACATACACAACTCTCCTCGCTACACTAACACAAACACGTCAGTGGGTAAATGACATACACAACTCTCCTCGCTACACTAACATAAACACATCAGTGGGTAAACGACATACACAACTCTCCTTGCTACACTAACACAAACACATCAGTGGGAAAATGACATACACAACTCTCCTCGCTACACTAACACAAACACAGTGGGTAAATGACATACACAACTCTCCTCGCTACACTAACACAAACATGTCAGTGGGTAAATGACATACACAACTCTCCTCGCTACACTAAAACATCAGTGGGTAAATGACATACACAACTCTCCTCACTACACTAACACAAACACATCAGTGGGTAAATGACATACACAACTCTCCTTGCTACACTAACACAAACACATCAGTGGGTAAATGACATACACAACTCTCCTCGCTACACTAACACAAACACATCAGTGGGTAAATGACATACACAACTCTCCTCGCTACACTAACACAAACACATCAGTGGGTAAATGACATACACAACTCTCCTCGCTACACTAACACAAACACGTCAGTGGGTAAATGACATACACAACTCTCCTCACTACACTAACACAAACACATCAGTGGGTAAATGACATACACAACTCTCCTCGCTACAATAACACAGACACGTCAGTGGTAAATGACATACACAACTCTCCTCGCTACACTAACTCAAACACATCAGTGGGTAAATGACATACACAACTCTCCTCGCTACACTAACACAAACACATCAGTGGGTAAATGACATACACAACTCTCCTCACTACACTAACACAAACACATCAGTGGGTAAATGACATACACAACTCTCCTCGCTACACTAACACATCAGTGGGTAAATGACATACACAACTCTCCTCGCTACACTAACAAACACGTCAGTGGGTAAATGACATACACAACTCTCCTCGCTACACTAACAAACACGTCAGTGGGTAAATGACATACACAACTCTCCTCGCTACACTAACACAAACACATCAGTGGGTAAATGACATACACAACTCTCCTCGCTACACTAACACAAACACATCAGTGGGTAAATGACATACACAACTCTCCTCGCTACACTAACACAAACACATCAGTGGGTAAATGACATACACAACTCTCCTCGCTACACTAACACAGACACGTCAGTGGTAAATGACATACACAACTCTCCTCGCTACACTAACACAAACACATCAGTGGGTAAATGTCATACACAACTCTCCTCGCTACACTAACACAAACACGTCAGTGGGTATATGACATACACAACTCTCCTCGCTACACTAACACAAACACATCAGTGGGTAAATGACATACACAACTCTCCTTGCTACACTAACACAAACACATCAGTGGGTAAATGACATACACAACTCTCCTCGCTACACTAACACAAACACATCAGTGGGTAAATGACATACACAACTCTCCTCGCTACACTAACACAAACACGTCAGTGGGTAAATGACATACACAACTCTCCTCGCTACACTAACACAAACAGGTCAGTGGGTAAATGACATACATAACTCTCCTTGCTACACTAACACAAACACATCAGTGGGTAAATGACATACACAACTCTCCTCGCTACACTAAAACATCAGTGGGTAAATGACATACACAACTCTCCTCATTACACTAACACAAACACATCAGTGGGTAAATGACATACACAACTCTCCTTGCTACACTAACACAAACATGTCAGTGGGTAAATGACATACACAACTCTCCTCGCTACACTAAAACATCAGTGGGTAAATGACATACACAACTCTCCTCACTACACTAACACAAACACATCAGTGGGTAAATGATATACACAACTCTCCTCGCTACACTAAAACATCAGTGGGTAAATGACATACACAACTCTCCTCACTACACTAACACAAACACATCAGTGGGTAAATGACATACACAACTCTCCTCGCTACACTAAAACATCAGTGGGTAAATGACATACACAACTCTCCTCACTACACTAACACAAACACATCAGTGGGTAAATGACATACACAACTCTCCTCGCTACACTAACATAAACACATCAGTGGGTAAACGACATACACAACTCTCCTTGCTACACTAACACAAACACATCAGTGGGAAAATGACATACACAACTCTCCTCGCTACACTAACACAAACACATCAGTGGGTAAATGACATACACAACTCTCCTCGCTACACTAACACAAACACATCAGTGGGTAAATGACATACACAACTCTCCTCGCTACCCTAACACAAACACGTCAGTGGGTAAATGACATACACAACTCTCCTCGCTACACTAACACAAACACGTCAGTGGGTAAATGACATACACAACTCTCCTCGCTACACTAACAAACACGTCAGTGGGTAAATGACATACACAACTCTCCTCGCTACACTAACAAACACGTCAGTGGGTAAATGACATACACAACTCTCCTCGCTACACTAACACAAACACATCAGTGGGTAAATGACATACACAACTCTCCTCGCTACACTAACACAAACACATCAGTGGGTAAATGACATACACAACTCTCCTCGCTACACTAACACAAACACATCAGTGGGTAAATGACATACACAACTCTCCTCGCTACAATAACACAGACACGTCAGTGGTAAATGACATACACAACTCTCCTCACTACACTAACACAAACACATCAGTGGGTAAATGACATACACAACTCTCCTCGCTACACTAACACAAACACGTCAGTGGGTAAATGACATACACAACTATCCTCGCTACACTAACATAAACACATCAGTGGGTAAATGACATACACAACTCTCCTTGCTACACTAACACAAACACATCAGTGGGAAAATGACATACACAACCCTCCTCGCTACACTAACACAAACACATCAGTGGGTAAATGACATACACAACTCTCCTCGCTACACTAACACAAACATGTCAGTGGGTAAATGACATACACAACTCTCCTCGCTACACTAAAACATCAGTGGGTAAATGACATACACAACTCTCCTCACTACACTAACACAAACACATCAGTGGGTAAATGATATACACAACTCTCCTCGCTACACTAACACAAACACATCAGTGGGTAAATGACATACACAACTCTCATCGCTACACTAACACAAACACATCAGTGGGTAAATGACATACATAACTCTCCTCGCTACACTAACACAAACATGTCAGTGGGTAAATGACATACACAACTCTCCTCGCTACACTAAAACATCAGTGGGTAAATGACATACACAACTCTCCTCACTACACTAACACAAACACATCAGTGGGTAAATGACATACACAACTCTCCTCGCTACACTAACACAAACACGTCAGTGGGTAAATGACATACACAACTCTCCTCGTTACACTAACACAAACACGTCAGTGGGTAAATGACATACACAACTCTCCTCGCTACACTAACACATCAGTGGGTAAATGACATACACAACTCTCCTCGCTACACTAACAAACACGTCAGTGGGTAAATGACATACACAACTCTCCTCGCTACAATAACACAGACACGTCAGTGGTAAATGACATACACAACTCTCCTCACTACACTAACACAAACACATCAGTGGGTAAATGACATACACAACTCTCCTCGCTACACTAACACAAACACGTCAGTGGGTAAATGACATACACAACTATCCTCGCTACACTAACATAAACACATCAGTGGGTAAATGACATACACAACTCTCCTTGCTACACTAACACAAACACATCAGTGGGAAAATGACATACACAACTCTCCTCGCTACACTAACACAAACACATCAGTGGGTAAATGACATACACAACTCTCCTCGCTACACTAACACAAACATGTCAGTGGGTAAATGACATACACAACTCTCCTCGCTACACTAAAACATCAGTGGGTAAATGACATACACAACTCTCCTCACTACACTAACACAAACACATCAGTGGGTAAATGACATACACAACTCTCCTTGCTACACTAACACAAACACATCAGTGGGTAAATGACATACACAACTCTCCTCGCTACACTAACACAAACACATCAGTGGGTAAATGACATACACAACTCTCCTCGCTACACTAACACAAACACATCAGTGGGTAAATGACATACACAACTCTCCTCGCTACACTAACACAAACATGTCAGTGGGTAAATGACATACACAACTCTCCTCGCTACACTAAAACATCAGTGGGTAAATGACATACACAACTCTCCTCACTACACTAACACAAACACATCAGTGGGTAAATGACATACACATCTCTCCTCGCTACACTAACACAAACACGTCAGTGGGTAAATGACATACACAACTCTCCTCGTTACACTAACACAAACACGTCAGTGGGTAAATGACATACACAACTCTCCTCGCTACACTAACACATCAGTGGGTAAATGACATACACAACTCTCATCGCTACACTAACAAACACGTCAGTGGGTAAATGACATACACAACTCTCCTCGCTACACTAACACAAACACATCAGTGGGTAAATGACATACACAACTCTCCTCGCTACACTAACACAAACACATCAGTGGGTAAATGACATACACAACTCTCCTCGCTACACTAACACAAACACATCAGTGGGTAAATGACATACACAACTCTCCTCGCTACACTAACTCAGACACGTCAGTGGTAAATGACATACACAACTCTCCTCGCTACACTAACACAAACACATCAGTGGGTAAATGACATACACAACTCTCCTCGCTACACTAACACAAACACGTCAGTGGGTAAATGACATACACAACTCTCCTCGCTACACTAACACAAACACATCAGTGGGTAAATGACATACACAACTCTCCTTGCTACACTAACACAAACACATCAGTGGGTAAATGACATACACAACTCTCCTCGCTACACTAACACAAACACATCAGTGGGTAAATGACATACACAACTCTCCTCGCTACACTAACACAAACACGTCAGTGGGTAAATGACATACACAACTCTCCTCGCTACACTAACACAAACACGTCAGTGGGTAAATGACATACATAACTCTCCTTGCTACACTAACACAAACACATCAGTGGGTAAATGACATACACAACTCTCCTCGCTACACTAAAACATCAGTGGGTAAATGACATACACAACTCTCCTCACTACACTAACACAAACACATCAGTGGGTAAATGACATACACAACTCTCCTTGCTACACTAACACAAACATGTCAGTGGGTAAATGACATACACAACTCTCCTCGCTACACTAAAACATCAGTGGGTAAATGTCATACACAACTCTCCTCACTACACTAACACAAACACATCAGTGGGTAAATGACATACACAACTCTCCTCGCTACACTAACAAACACGTCAGTGGGTAAATGACATACACAACTCTCCTCGCTACACTAATAAACACGTCAGTGGGTAAATGACATACACAACTCTCCTCGCTACACTAACACAAACACATCAGTGGGTAAATGACATACACAACTCTCCTCGCTACACTAACACAAACACATCAGTGGGTAAATGACATACACAACTCTCCTCGCTACACTAACACAAACACATCAGTGGGTAAATGACATACACAACTCTCCTCGCTACACTAACACAGACACGTCAGTGGTAAATGACATACACAACTCTCCTCGCTACACTAACACAAACACATCAGTGGGTAAATGACATACACAACTCTCCTCGCTACACTAACACAAACACATCAGTGGGTAAATGACATACACAACTCTCCTCGCTACACTAACACAAACACATCAGTGGGTAAATGACATACACAACTCTCCTCGCTACACTAACACAAACACATCAGTGGGTAAATGACATACACAACTCTCCTCGCTACACTAACACAAACACATCAGTTGATAAATGACATATACAACTCTCCTCGCTACACTAACACAAACACGTCAGTGGGTAAATGACATACACAACTCTCCTCGCTACACTAACACAAACATGTCAGTGGGTAAAAGACATACACAACTCTCCTCGCTACACTAACACAAACACGTCAGTGGGTAAATGACATACACAACTCTCCTCGCTACACTAACACAAACACGTCAGTGGGTAAATGACATACACAACTCTCCTCGCTACACTAACACAAACACGTCAGTGGGTAAATGACATACACAACTCTCCTCGCTACACTAACACAAACACATCAGTGGGTAAATGACATACACAACTCTACTCACTACACTAACACAAACACATCAGTGGGTAAATGACATACACAACTCTCCTCGCTACACTAACAAACACGTCAGTGGGTAAATGACATACACAACTCTCCTCGCTACACTAACAAACACGTCAGTGGGTAAATGACATACACAACTCTCCTCGCTACACTAACACAAACACATCAGTGGGTAAATGACATACACAACTCTCCTCGCTACACTAACACAAACACATCAGTGGGTAAATGACATACACAACTCTCCTCGCTACACTAACACAAACACATCAGTGGGTAAATGACATACACAACTCTCCTCGCTACAATAACACAGACACGTCAGTGGTAAATGACATACACAACTCTCCTCGCTACACTAACACAAAAACATCAGTGGGTAAATGACATACACAACTCTCCTCGCTACACTAACACAAACACGTCAGTGGGTAAATGACATACACAACTCTCCTCGCTACACTAACATAAACACATCAGTGGGTAAACGACATACACAACTCTCCTTGCTACACTAACACAAACACATCAGTGGGAAAATGACATACACAACTCTCCTCGCTACACTAACACAAACACATCAGTGGGTAAATGACATACACAACTCTCCTCGCTACACTAACACAAACATGTCAGTGGGTAAATGACATACACAACTCTCCTCGCTACACTAAAACATCAGTGGGTAAATGACATACACAACTCTCCTCACTACACTAACACAAACACATCAGTGGGTAAATGACATACACAACTCTCCTTGCTACACTAACACAAACACATCAGTGGGTAAATGACATACACAACTCTCCTCGCTACACTAACACAAACACATCAGTGGGTAAATGACATACACAACTCTCCTCGCTACACTAACACAAACACATCAGTGGGTAAATGACATACACAACTCTCCTCGCTACACTAACACAAACATGTCAGTGGGTAAATGACATACACAACTCTCCTCGCTACACTAAAACATCAGTGGGTAAATGACATACACAACTCTCCTCACTACACTAACACAAACACATCAGTGGGTAAATGACATACACAACTCTCCTCGCTACACTAACACAAACACGTCAGTGGGTAAATGACATACACAACTCTCCTCGCTACACTAACACAAACACGTCAGTGGGTAAATGACATACACAACTCTCCTCGCTACACTAACACATCAGTGGGTAAATGACATACACAACTCTCCTCGCTACACTAACAAACACGTCAGTGGGTAAATGACATACACAACTCTCCTCGCTACACTAACAAACACGTCAGTGGGTAAATGACATACACAACTCTCCTCGCTACACTAACACAAACACATCAGTGGGTAAATGACATACACAACTCTCCTCGCTACACTAACACAAACACATCAGTGGGTAAATGACATACACAACTCTCCTCGCTACACTAACACAAACACATCAGTGGGTAAATGACATACACAACTCTCCTCGCTACACTAACACAGACACGTCAGTGGTAAATGACATACACAACTCTCCTCGCTACACTAACACAAACACATCAGTGGGTAAATGTCATACACAACTCTCCTCGCTACACTAACACAAACACGTCAGTGGGTAAATGACATACACAACTCTCCTCGCTACACTAACACAAACACATCAGTGGGTAAATGACATACACAACTCTCCTTGCTACACTAACACAAACACATCAGTGGGTAAATGACATACACAACTCTCCTCGCTACACTAACACAAACACATCAGTGGGTAAATGACATACACAACTCTCCTCGCTACACTAACACAAACACGTCAGTGGGTAAATGACATACACAACTCTCCTCGCTACACTAACACAAACACGTCAGTGGGTAAATGACATACATAACTCTCCTTGCTACACTAACACAAACACATCAGTGGGTAAATGACATACACAACTCTCCTCGCTACACTAAAACATCAGTGGGTAAATGACATACACAACTCTCCTCACTACACTAACACAAACACATCAGTGGGTAAATGACATACACAACTCTCCTCGCTACACTAACACAAACACGTCAGTGGGTAAATGACATACACAACTCTCCTCGTTACACTAACACAAACACGTCAGTGGGTAAATGACATACACAACTCTCCTCGCTACACTAACACATCAGTGGGTAAATGACATACACAACTCTCCTCGCTACACTAACAAACACGTCAGTGGGTAAATGACATACACAACTCTCCTCGCTACACTAACACAAACACATCAGTGGGTAAATGACATACACAACTCTCCTCGCTACACTAACACAAACACATCAGTGGGTAAATGACATACACAACTCTCCTCGCTACACTAACACAAACACATCAGTGGGTAAATGACATACACAACTCTCCTCGCTACACTAACTCAGACACGTCAGTGGTAAATGACATACACAACTCTCCTCGCTACACTAACACAAACACATCAGTGGGTAAATGACATACACAACTCTCCTCGCTACACTAACACAAACACGTCAGTGGGTAAATGACATACACAACTCTCCTCGCTACACTAACACAAACACATCAGTGGGTAAATGACATACACAACTCTCCTTGCTACACTAACACAAACACATCAGTGGGTAAATGACATACACAACTCTCCTCGCTACACTAACACAAACACATCAGTGGGTAAATGACATACACAACTCTCCTCGCTACACTAACACAAACACGTCAGTGGGTAAATGACATACACAACTCTCCTCGCTACACTAACACAAACACGTCAGTGGGTAAATGACATACATAACTCTCCTTGCTACACTAACACAAACACATCAGTGGGTAAATGACATACACAACTCTCCTCGCTACACTAAAACATCAGTGGGTAAATGACATACACAACTCTCCTCACTACACTAACACAAACACATCAGTGGGTAAATGACATACACAACTCTCCTTGCTACACTAACACAAACATGTCAGTGGGTAAATGACATACACAACTCTCCTCGCTACACTAAAACATCAGTGGGTAAATGTCATACACAACTCTCCTCACTACACTAACACAAACACATCAGTGGGTAAATGACATACAAACTCTCCTCGCTACACTAACAAACACGTCAGTGGGTAAATGACATACACAACTCTCCTCGCTACACTAATAAACACGTCAGTGGGTAAATGACATACACAACTCTCCTCGCTACACTAACACAAACACATCAGTGGGTAAATGACATACACAACTCTCCTCGCTACACTAACACAAACACATCAGTGGGTAAATGACATACACAACTCTCCTCGCTACACTAACACAAACACATCAGTGGGTAAATGACATACACAACTCTCCTCGCTACACTAACACAGACACGTCAGTGGTAAATGACATACACAACTCTCCTCGCTACACTAACACAAACACATCAGTGGGTAAATGACATACACAACTCTCCTCGCTACACTAACACAAACACATCAGTGGGTAAATGACATACACAACTCTCCTCGCTACACTAACACAAACACATCAGTGGGTAAATGACATACACAACTCTCCTCGCTACACTAACACAAACACATCAGTGGGTAAATGACATACACAACTCTCCTCGCTACACTAACACAAACACGTCAGTGGGTAAATGACATATACAACTCTCCTCGCTACACTAACACAAACACGTCAGTGGGTAAATGACATACACAACTCTCCTCGCTACACTAACACAAACACGTCAGTGGGTAAAAGACATACACAACTCTCCTCGCTACACTAACACAAACACGTCAGTGGGTAAATGACATACACAACTCTCCTCGCTACAATAACACAGACACGTCAGTGGTAAATGACATACACAACTCTCCTCGCTACACTAACTCAAACACATCAGTGGGTAAATGACATACACTACTCTCCTCGCTACACTAACTCAAACACATCAGTGGGTAAATGACATACACTACTCTCCTCGCTACACTAACACAAACACATCAGTGGGTAAATGACATACACAACTCTCCTCACTACACTAACACAAACACATCAGTGGGTAAATGACATACACAACTCTCCTCGCTACACTAACACAAACACGTCAGTGGGTAAATGACATACACAACTCTCCTCGCTACACTAACACAAACACGTCAGTGGGTAAATGACATACACAACTCTCCTCGCTACACTAACAAACACGTCAGTGGGTAAATGACATACACAACTCTCCTCGCTACACTAACAAACACGTCAGTGGGTAAATGACATACACAACTCTCCTCGCTACACTAACACAAACACATCAGTGGGTAAATGACATACACAACTCTCCTCGCTACACTAACACAAACACATCAGTGGGTAAATGACATACACAACTCTCCTCGCTACACTAACACAAACACATCAGTGGGTAAATGACATACACAACTCTCCTCGCTACAATAACACAGACACGTCAGTGGTAAATGACATACACAACTCTCCTCGCTACACTAACACAAACACATCAGTGGGTAAATGACATACACAACTCTCCTCGCTACACTAACACAAACACGTCAGTGGGTAAATGACATACACAACTCTCCTCGCTACACTAACATAAACACATCAGTGGGTAAACGACATACACAACTCTCCTTGCTACACTAACACAAACACATCAGTGGGAAAATGACATACACAACTCTCCTCGCTACACTAACACAAACACATCAGTGGGTAAATGACATACACAACTCTCCTCGCTACACTAACACAAACATGTCAGTGGGTAAATGACATACACAACTCTCCTCGCTACACTAAAACATCAGTGGGTAAATGACATACACAACTCTCCTCACTACACTAACACAAACACATCAGTGGGTAAATGACATACACAACTCTCCTCGCTACACTAACACAAACACATCAGTGGGTAAATGACATACACAACTCTCCTCGCTACACTAACACAAACACATCAGTGGGTAAATGACATACACAACTCTCCTCGCTACACTAACACAAACACATCAGTGGGTAAATGACATACACAACTCTCCTCGCTACACTAACACAAACATGTCAGTGGGTAAATGACATACACAACTCTCCTCGCTACACTAAAACATCAGTGGGTAAATGACATACACAACTCTCCTCACTACACTAACACAAACACATCAGTGGGTAAATGACATACACAACTCTCCTCGCTACACTAACACAAACACGTCAGTGGGTAAATGACATACACAACTCTCCTCGCTACACTAACACAAACACGTCAGTGGGTAAATGACATACACAACTCTCCTCGCTACACTAACACATCAGTGGGTAAATGACATACACAACTCTCCTCGCTACACTAACAAACACGTCAGTGGGTAAATGACATACACAACTCTCCTCGCTACACTAACAAACACGTCAGTGGGTAAATGACATACACAACTCTCCTCGCTACACTAACACAAACACATCAGTGGGTAAATGACATACACAACTCTCCTCGCTACACTAACACAAACACATCAGTGGGTAAATGACATACACAACTCTCCTCGCTACACTAACACAAACACATCAGTGGGTAAATGACATACACAACTCTCCTCGCTACACTAACACAGACACGTCAGTGGTAAATGACATACACAACTCTCCTCGCTACACTAACACAAACACATCAGTGGGTAAATGTCATACACAACTCTCCTCGCTACACTAACACAAACACGTCAGTGGGTAAATGACATACACAACTCTCCTCGCTACACTAACATAAACACATCAGTGGGTAAATGACATACACAACTCTCCTTGCTACACTAACACAAACACATCAGTGGGAAAATGACATACACAACTCTCCTCGCTACACTAACACAAACACATCAGTGGGTAAATGACATACACAACTCTCCTCGCTACACTAACACAAACATGTCAGTGGGTAAATGACATACACAACTCTCCTCGCTACACTAAAACATCAGTGGGTAAATGACATACACAACTCTCCTCACTACACTAACACAAACACATCAGTGGGTAAATGACATACACAACTCTCCTCGCTACAATAACACAGACACGTCAGTGGTAAATGACATACACAACTCTCCTCGCTACACTAACACAAACACATCAGTGGGTAAATGACATACACAACTCTCCTCGCTACACTAACACAAACACGTCAGTGGGTAAATGACATACACAACTCTCCTCGCTACACTAACACAAACACGTCAGTGGGTAAATGACATACACAACTCTCCTCGCTACACTAACATAAACACATCAGTGGGTAAACGACATACACAACTCTCCTTGCTACACTAACACAAACACATCAGTGGGAAAATGACATACACAACTCTCCTCGCTACACTAACACAAACACATCAGTGGGTAAATGACATACACAACTCTCCTCGCTACACTAACACAAACATGTCAGTGGGTAAATGACATACACAACTCTCCTCGCTACACTAAAACATCAGTGGGTAAATGACATACACAACTCTCCTCACTACACTAACACAAACACATCAGTGGGTAAATGACATACACAACTCTCCTTGCTACACTAACACAAACACATCAGTGGGTAAATGACATACACAACTCTCCTCACTACACTAACACAAACACATCAGTGGGTAAATGACATACACAACTCTCCTCGCTACACTAACACAAACATGTCAGTGGGTAAATGACATACACAACTCTCCTCGCTACACTAAAACATCAGTGGGTAAATGACATACACAACTCTCCTCACTACACTAACACAAACACATCAGTGGGTAAATGACATACACAACTCTCCTCGCTACAATAACACAGACACGTCAGTGGTAAATGACATACACAACTCTCCTCGCTACACTAACTCAAACACATCAGTGGGTAAATGACATACACAACTCTCCTCGCTACACTAACACAAACACATCAGTGGGTAAATGACATACACAACTCTCCTCACTACACTAACACAAACACATCAGTGGGTAAATGACATACACAACTCTCCTCGCTACACTAACACATCAGTGGGTAAATGACATACACAACTCTCCTCGCTACACTAACAAACACGTCAGTGGGTAAATGACATACACAACTCTCCTCGCTACACTAACAAACACGTCAGTGGGTAAATGACATACACAACTCTCCTCGCTACACTAACACAAACACATCAGTGGGTAAATGACATACACAACTCTCCTCGCTACACTAACACAAACACATCAGTGGGTAAATGACATACACAACTCTCCTCGCTACACTAACACAAACACATCAGTGGGTAAATGACATACACAACTCTCCTCGCTACACTAACACAGACACGTCAGTGGTAAATGACATACACAACTCTCCTCGCTACACTAACACAAACACATCAGTGGGTAAATGTCATACACAACTCTCCTCGCTACACTAACACAAACACGTCAGTGGGTAAATGACATACACAACTCTCCTCGCTACACTAACACAGACACGTCAGTGGTAAATGACATACACAACTCTCCTCACTACACTAACACAAACACATCAGTGGGTAAATGACATACACAACTCTCCTCGCTACACTAACACAAACACATCAGTGGGTAAATGACATACACAACTCTCCTCGCTACACTAACACAAACACATCAGTGGGTAAATGACATACACAACTCTCCTCGCTACACTAACACAAACACATCAGTGGGTAAATGACATACACAACTCTCCTCGCTACACTAACACAAACACATCAGTGGATAAATGACATATACAACTCTCCTCGCTACACTAACACAAACACGTCAGTGGGTAAATGACATACACAACTCTCCTCGCTACACTAACACAAACACGTCAGTGGGTAAATGACATACACAACTCTCCTCGCTACACTAACACAAACACGTCAGTGGGTAAATGACATACACAACTCTCCTCGCTACACTAACACAAACACATCAGTGGGTAAATGACATACACAACTCTCCTCACTAAACTAACACAAACACATCAGTGGGTAAATGACATACACAACTCTCCTCGCTACAATAACACAGACACGTCAGTGGTAAATGACATACACAACTCTCCTCGCTACACTAACTCAAACACATCAGTGTGTAAATGACATACACAACTCTCCTCGCTACACTAACACAAACACATCAGTGGGTAAATGACATACACAACTCTCCTCACTACACTAACACAAACACATCAGTGGGTAAATGACATACACAACTCTCCTCGCTACACTAACACAAACACGTCAGTGGGTAAATGACATACACAACTCTCCTCGCTACACTAACACAAACACGTCAGTGGGTAAATGACATACACAACTCTCCTCGCTACACTAACACAAACACGTCAGTGGGTAAATGACATACACAACTCTCCTCGCTACACTAACAAACACGTCAGTGGGTAAATGACATACACAACTCTCCTCGCTACACTAACAAACACGTCAGTGGGTAAATGACATACACAACTCTCCTCGCTACACTAACACAAACACATCAGTGGGTAAATGACATACACAACTCTCCTCGCTACACTAACACAAACACATCAGTGGGTAAATGACATACACAACTCTCCTCGCTACACTAACACAAACACATCAGTGGGTAAATGACATACACAACTCTCCTCGCTACAATAACACAGACACGTCAGTGGTAAATGACATACACAACTCTCCTCGCTACACTAACACAAACACATCAGTGGGTAAATGACATACACAACTCTCCTCGCTACACTAACACAAACACGTCAGTGGGTAAATGACATACACAACTCTCCTCGCTACACTAACATAAACACATCAGTGGGTAAACGACATACACAACTCTCCTTGCTACACTAACACAAACACATCAGTGGGAAAATGACATACACAACTCTCCTCGCTACACTAACACAAACACAGTGGGTAAATGACATACACAACTCTCCTCGCTACACTAACACAAACATGTCAGTGGGTAAATGACATACACAACTCTCCTCGCTACACTAAAACATCAGTGGGTAAATGACATACACAACTCTCCTCACTACACTAACACAAACACATCAGTGGGTAAATGACATACACAACTCTCCTTGCTACACTAACACAAACACATCAGTGGGTAAATGACATACACAACTCTCCTCGCTACACTAACACAAACACATCAGTGGGTAAATGACATACACAACTCTCCTCGCTACACTAACACAAACACATCAGTGGGTAAATGACATACACAACTCTCCTCGCTACACTAACACAAACACGTCAGTGGGTAAATGACATACACAACTCTCCTCACTACACTAACACAAACACATCAGTGGGTAAATGACATACACAACTCTCCTCGCTACAATAACACAGACACGTCAGTGGTAAATGACATACACAACTCTCCTCGCTACACTAACTCAAACACATCAGTGGGTAAATGACATACACAACTCTCCTCGCTACACTAACACAAACACATCAGTGGGTAAATGACATACACAACTCTCCTCACTACACTAACACAAACACATCAGTGGGTAAATGACATACACAACTCTCCTCGCTACACTAACACATCAGTGGGTAAATGACATACACAACTCTCCTCGCTACACTAACAAACACGTCAGTGGGTAAATGACATACACAACTCTCCTCGCTACACTAACACATCAGTGGGTAAATGACATACACAACTCTCCTCGCTACACTAACACAAACACGTCAGTGGGTAAATGACATACACAACTCTCCTCGCTACACTAACAAACACGTCAGTGGGTAAATGACATACACAACTCTCCTCGCTACACTAACACAAACACATCAGTGGGTAAATGACATACACAACTCTCCTCGCTACACTAACACAACACATCAGTGGGTAAATGACATACACAACTCTCCTCGCTACACTAACACAAACACATCAGTGGGTAAATGACATACACAACTCTCCTCGCTACACTAACACAGACACGTCAGTGGTAAATGACATACACAACTCTCCTCGCTACACTAACACAAACACATCAGTGGGTAAATGTCATACACAACTCTCCTCGCTACACTAACACAAACACGTCAGTGGGTAAAT
>CAXIVS010000687.1:5000-24037 GCA_964035775.1 Osedax frankpressi | reverse complement strand
TATTTTTTTAAACAAATTTCACAACACTGTCCGCATGTGTTTTGAATTGTTGTTGCAAGTTGTGTAGAATGATCCAAAATGACCGATGGACACAGTTCAGGACAGTCACCAAAATTTAATGTTGATCTCTGACACCTTTATTGAATCCCAAAATTAGCCAAACCCCTATAATAGTTGAAAGTTATTTTGGTGACAGGAAACTAATGAAATTAGTCCCCATAATAGGGTTATTTCACTCTCCTGGTCACTTTGCGAGGTCGCAGTGACCTCAATAAAGAGGCTCCAGTCTGTTCACTGGGACCTGTGCTTACTATCACTTCTTTAATACAGCCACTCTGCAAATGAGGTCACACTAGGACACTCCAGTTATTTCTACATAGAGTAAAGTATTAGAAATTATTGCAGCTAACATGGTCACCTCTCAATTAAGGACACATATTCCCAGTCCAAAGACTCTCCTTAATATATAGGTTTCCATGTAGAGCATGTCATAGCACCCTGAATACACATTCATAGGCTGGCCTTAATAGACAGGTTTCTACATAGAGCATGTCATAGCACCCTCAATACACATCCATAGGCTGGCCTTAATAGACAGGTTTCCATGTAGAGCATGTCATAGCACCCTGAATACACATCCATAGGCTGGCCTTAATAGACAGGTTTCAGTGTAGTCCCCTGAGTACACAGGCCGCTGTGTTAACTGGTGGAATGTCTGGCGTCTGTTCGTGTGGGTGCAGCAGTAGATTTAATCTCTCTCACTTGCTGCTCGAGTTCGCTGCCATTGAGAACGTAATTATATGTTTACACAAAACACCAACAAAGACCTTCACATCCGACCATCTCCGCCTTTTTCACCTGAGCCCTGGAGGTCAGGGGTCACAGGTGCATGGCAGATTTTTTCTTTCTCTAGAGGGTAGGGGTGGTGATTAAGTGATTACCCTGCTACATGATGGATATGTGCGGTTAGGAATCAGTTGGCTTCACCCCAGCTCACCCCACACATCTGTGTGATTTATTTCCCCAAATGCCACGTTGATTAATGGTGTATGTAAATATTTGCTTTATATCATAATTCAAAAACTTTCAAAAATGCCCATCCTGTGGTCCTGGGTGCACACAGACTTCTAAGATGATTTCCCAAAGTAAGTAATTCATACTCAATGTGCAGATGTGGCCTACATTTTAATATGCAACCATTGGGTAGATAAATATACTTATATAGTGCAACATCTAGTTAAACATTGTTAAAGTGTTTTACATATATGACAACATTAATGCACAATTGCAGGAAAGTTGTTTTACACTGTGAACAGTCCGAGTCAGGGCGTCCATTAATATCCATCTAGAACTTGTACAAACCATTACTGGTAAGAACCCATGCAAAATTTAGAAAAAATAAAAGCATTACATTTCTTTCCAGTAGGCATAGATCAGGCCTAATCTTTCACTGGAATTTGGTGTACTTTTACTCAAATTTGGGTGGCCACCTAAAAGTTTTGGAATTCGCACTTATACTTAGTCATGTCTCATTCATATTCAACATAAATTACATGACAGCACTCCAGTGTCTACACATGTGTAGTTCTCACGGTGCCATTTTAGCTAACCACAAGTGAACACTTCACAGTCCATACCCTTGGGCTGGGTCTAAAAGCAGCAGGATGTGCCGTGTTTACACATCATTGTGAACCAATAGATGCGTTTATGCTCACTTGTTACAGACCGACCAACCTACTCACTTGATACAGACCAAACTACTCACTTGATACAGACTAAACTACTCACTTGTTACAGACCAACCTACTCACTTGTTACAGACCAACCTACTCAGTTGATACAGACCAACCTACTCACTTGTTACAGACCAACCTACTCACTTGTTACAGACCAAACTACTCACTTGTTACAAACCAAACTACTCACTTGTTACAGACCAAACTACTCACTTGTTACAGACCAACCTACTCACTTTTTACAGACCAACCTACTCACTTGTTACAGACCAACCTACTCACTTGATACAGACCAACCTACTCACTTGTTACAGACCAAACTACTCACTTGTTACAGACCAAACTACTCACTTGTTACATATCAACCTACTCACTTGTTACAGACCAACCTACTCACTTGTTACAGACCAACCTACTCACTTGATACAGACCAACCTACTCACTTGTTACAGACCAAACTACTCACTTGTTACAGACCAAACTACTCACTTGTTACATACCAACCTACTCATTTGTGACAGACTAAACTACTCACTTGTTACAGACCAATCTACTCACTTGTTACAGACCAACCTACTCACTTGTTACAGACCAACCTACTCACTTGTTACAGACCAACCTACTCACTTGATACAGACTAAACTACTCACTTGTTACATACCAAACTACTCACTTGTTACAGACCAACCTACTCACTTGATACAGACTAAACTACTCACTTGTTACAGACCAACCTACTCACTTGTTACAGACCAACCTACTCACATGATACAGACCAAACTACTCACTTGTTACAGACCAAACTACTCACCTGTTACAGACCAACCTACTCACTTGTTACAGACCAACCTACTCACTTGATACAGACCAAACTACTCACTTGTTACAGACCAAACTATTCACTTGTTACAGACCAAACTACTCACTTGTTACAGACCAACCTACTCACTTGTTACAGACCAACCTACTCACTTGATACAGACCAAACTACTCACTTGTTACAGGCCAACCTACTCACTTGTTACAGACCAACCTACTCACTTGATACAGACTAAACTACTCACTTGTTACAGACCAAACTACTCACTTGATACAGACCAAACTACTCACTTGATACAGACCAAAGTACTCACTTGATACAGACTAAACTACTCACTTGATACAGACCAAACTACTCACTTGTTACAGACCAAACTACTCACTTGATACAGACCAAACTACTCACTTGATACAGACCAAACTACTCACTTGATACATACTAAACTACTCACTTGTTACAGACCAACCTACTCACTTGTTACAGACCAAACTACCCGGTACTCACTTGATACAGACCAACCTACTCACTTGATACAGACCAAACTACTCACTTGATACAGACCAAGCTACTCACTTGATACAGACCAAACTACTCACTTGATACAGACCAAACTACTCACTTGATACAGACCAAACTACTCACTTGATACAGACCAAACTACTCACTTGATACAGACCAAACTACTCACTTGATACAGACCAAACTACTCACTTGATACAGACCAAACTACTCACTTGTTACAGACCAAACTACTCACTTGTTACAGACCAACCTACTCACTTGATACAGACCAAACTACTCACTTGTTATAGACCAATCGTTTCGATTATATAAACAATTAGTGAGTGAGTGATAATATATATATATATATATATATATATATATATATATATAGAACGATTAGATATATTTTGCTATTGAGAACTATTAAAATGTGTTTGGAAACCTTAAGTTACAGGTAGAGATTATATTAAATGTATAAACATCACATGAACTTTGACTGAAGTTTTACTACCAGTAGTGATTACTTCAAATACGTGTGTAGATTGTTTCCTGGGTGTAACGCATTGTGTTTATGTCAGCCGACACAGATGTACCACAATAGTAACAGCCACACACCTGTAAAATAATTCCCCAAATGGCTGCACACAGCCAGTAATCATAAAACACTCACTGATCCATGGTTTGGCCAAACCAATGATTTCAAAAAAGTCATTGAGCTGTGTAACCAACATGTCTGTCATTGTGTCAGTTTCATTGAACTATATTGTTGTCTGAGCCTTGTTTTTATTAGTCTGTATCTTGTTAAAACATGGACATATTGTTAGTTAAAGTATAAATCTTGCTTTTATAAGGCTGGATCTGTTTATAACAAACCTGGATATTGTTATGTCAATTGTGATTCCTGCCACAACAAGTACAGATCACGTTATGTCAACTGTGATTCCTGCCACAACAAGTACATATCTTGGTATGTCAAGTGTGATTTCTGCCACAACAAGTACAGATCATGTTATGTCAAGTGTGATTTCTGCCACAACAAGTACAGATCTTGGTATGTCAAGTGTGATTCCTGCCACAACAAGTACAGATCTTGTTATGTAGAGTGTGAATCCTGCCACAATAAGTACAGATCTTGGTATGTCAAGTGTGATTCCTGCCACAACAAGTACATATCTTGTTATGTAGAGTGAATCCTGCCACAATAAGTACAGATCTTGTTATGTCAAGTGTGATTCTGCCACAACAAGTACAGATCTTGTTATGTAGAGTGAATCCTGCCACAATAAGTACAGATCTTGTTATGTCAAGTGTGATTCCTGCCACAACAAGTACAAATCTTGTTATGTAGAGTGTGATTCCTGCCACAATAAGTACAGATCTTGGTATGTCAAGTGTGATTCCTGCCACAACAAGTACAGATCTTGTTATGTAGAGTGAATCCTGCCACAATAAGTACAGATCTTGTTATGTCAAATGTGATTCCTGCCACAACAAGTACAGATCTTGTTATGTCAAGTATGATTCCTGCCACAACAAGTACAGGTCTTGTTATGTCAAGTGTGATTCCTGCCACAACAAGTACAGGTCTTGCTATGTCAAGTGTGATTCCTGCCACAACAAGTACAGATCTTGTTATGTCAAGTGTGATTCCTGCCACAACAAGTACAGATCTTGTTATGTCAAGTGTGATTCCTGCCACAACAAGTAGAGATCTTGGTATGTCAAGTGTGATTCCTGCCACAACAAGTACAGATCTTGGTATGTCAAGTGTGATTCCTGCCACAACAAGTACAGATCTTGTTATGTAGAGTGTGAATCCTGCCACAATAAGTACAGATCTTGGTATGTCAAGTGTGATTCCTGCCACAACAAGTACAGATCTTGTTATGTAGAGTGAATCCTGCCACAACAAGTACAGATCTTGTTATGTCAAGTGTGATTCCTGCCACAACAAGTACAGATCTTGTTATGTAGAGTGAATCCTGCCACAATAAGTACATATCTTGTTATGTCAAGTGTGATTCCTGCCACAACAAGTACAGATCTTGTTATGTAGAGTGAATCCTGCCACAATAAGTACAGATCTTGTTATGTCAAGTGTGATTCCTGCCACAACAAGTACAGATCTTGTTATGTAGAGTGAATCCTGCCACAATAAGTACATATCTTGTTATGTCAAGTGTGATTCCTGCCACAACAAGTACATATCTTGTTATGTAGAGTGAATCCTGCCACAATAAGTACAGATCTTGTTATGTCAAGTGTGATTCCTGCCACAACAAGTACATATCTTGTTATGTAGAGTGAATCCTGCCACAATAAGTACAGATCTTGTTATGTCAAGTGTGATTCCTGCCACAACAAGTACAGATCTTGTTATGTAGAGTGAATCCTGCCACAATAAGTACAGATCTTGTTATGTCAAGTGTGATTCCTGCCACAACAAGTACAAATCTTGTTATGTAGAGTGTGATTCCTGCCACAATAAGTACAGATCTTGGTATGTCAAGTGTGATTCCTGCCACAACAAGTACAGATTTTGTTATGTAGAGTGAATCCTGCCACAATAAGTACAGATCTTGTTATGTCAAATGTGATTCCTGCCACAACAAGTAGAGATCTTGGTATATCAAGTGTGATTCCTGCCACAACAAGTACAGGTCTTGTTATGTCAGGTATGATTCCTGCCACAACAAGTACAGGTCTTGTTATGTCAAGTGTGATTCCTGCCACAACAAGTACAGGTCTTGTTATGTCAAGTGTGATTCCTGCCACAACAAGTACAGATCTTGTTATGTCAAGTGTGATTCCTGCCACAACAAGTACAGATCTTGGTATGTCAAGTGTGATTCCTGCCACAACAAGTAGAGATCTTGGTATGTCAAGTGTGATTCCTGCCACAACAAGTATAGATCTTGGTATGTCAAGTGTGATTCCTGCCACAACAAGTAGAGATCTTGGTATGTCAAGTGTGATTCCTGCCACAACAAGTAGAGATCTTGGTATGTCAAGTGTGATTCCTGCCACAACAAGTAGAGATCTTGGTATGTCAAGTGTGATTCCTGCCACAACAAGTACAGATCTTGGTATGTCAAATGTGATTCCTGCCACAACAAGTACAGATCTTGTTATGTAGAGTGTGAATCCTGCCACAATAAGTACAGATCTTGGTATGTCAAGTGTGATTCCTGCCACAACAAGTACAGATCTTGTTATGTAGAGTGAATCCTGCCACAACAAGTACAGATCTTGTTATGTCAAGTGTGATTCCTGCCACAACAAGTACAAATCTTGTTATGTAGAGTGTGATTCCTGCCACAATAAGTACAGATCTTGGTATGTCAAGTGTGATTCCTGCCAAAACAAGTACAGATCTTGTTATGTAGAGTGAATCCTGCCACAATAAGTACAGATCTTGTTATGTCAAGTGTGATTCCTGCCACAACAAGTACAGATCTTGTTATGTAGAGTGAATCCTGCCACAATAAGTACAGATCTTGTTATGTCAAGTGTGATTCCTGCCACAACAAGTACAAATCTTGTTATGTAGAGTGTGATTCCTGCCACAATAAGTACAGATCTTGGTATGTCAAGTGTGATTCCTGCCACAACAAGTACATATCTTGTTATGTAGAGTGAATCCTGCCACAATAAGTACAGATCTTGTTATGTCAAGTGTGATTCCTGCCACAACAAGTACAAATCTTGTTATGTAGAGTGTGATTCCTGCCACAATAAGTACAGATCTTGGTATGTCAAGTGTGATTCCTGCCACAACAAGTACAGATCTTGTTATGTAGAGTGAATCCTGCCACAATAAGTACAGATCTTGTTATGTCAAGTGTGATTCCTGCCACAACAAGTAGAGATCTTGGTATATCAAGTGTGATTCCTGCCACAACAAGTACAGATCTTGTTATGTCAAGTATGATTCCTGCCACAACAAGTACAGGTCTTGTTATGTCAAGTGTGATTCCTGCCACAACAAGTACAGATCTTGTTATGTAGAGTGTGAATCCTGCCACAATAAGTACAGATCTTGTTATGTCAAGTGTGATTCCTGCCACAACAAGTACAAATCTTGTTATGTAGAGTGTGATTCCTGCCACAATAAGTACAGATCTTGGTATGTCAAGTGTGATTCCTGCCACAACAAGTACAGATCTTGTTATGTAGAGTGAATCCTGCCACAATAAGTACAGATCTTGTTATGTCAAGTGTGATTCCTGCCACAACAAGTACAAATCTTGTTATGTAGAGTGTGATTCCTGCCACAATAATTACAGATCTTGGTATGTCAAGTGTGATTCCTGCCACAACAAGTACAGATCTTATTATGTAGAGTGAATCCTGCCACAATAAGTACAGATCTTGTTATGTCAAGTGTGATTCCTCCACAACAAGTACAAATCTTGTTATGTAGAGTGTGATTCCTGCCACAATAAGTACAGATCTTGGTATGTCAAGTGTGATTCCTGCCACAACAAGTACAAATCTTGTAATGTAGAGTGAATCCTGCCACAATAAGTACAGATCTTGTTATGTCAAGTGTGATTCCTGCCACAACAAGTACAAATCTTGTTATGTAGAGTGTGATTCCTGCCACAATAAGTACAGATCTTGGTATGTCAAGTGTGATTCCTGCCACAACAAGTACAAATCTTGTAATGTAGAGTGTGATTCCTGCCACAATAAGTACAGATCTTGGTATGTCGAGTGTGATTTCTGCCACAACAAGTACAAATCTTGTTATGTAGAGCGTGATTCCTGCCACAGTAAGTACAGATCTTGGTATGTCAAGTGTGATTTTTGCCACAAGTACAAATCTTGTTATGTAGAGTGTGATTCCTGCCACAATAAGTACAGATCTTGGTATGTCAAGTGTGATTCCTGCCACAACAAGTACAGATCTTGTTATGTAGAGTGTGATTCCTGCCACAAGTACAAATCTTGTTATGTAGAGTGTGATTCCTACCACAATAAGTACAGATCTTGTTATGTCAAGTGTGATTTCTGCCACAACAAGTACAAATCTTGTTATGTAGAGTGTGATTCCTGCCACAATAAGTACAGATCTTGGTATGTCAAGTGTGATTTTTGCCACAAGTACAAATCTTGTTATGTAGAGTGTGATTCCTGCCACAATAAGTACAGATCTTGGTATGTCAAATGGGATTTTTGCCACAACAAGTACAAATCGTGTTATGTAGAGTGTGATTCCTGCCACAATAAGTACAGATCTTGTTATGTAGAGTGTGATTTCTGCCACAACAAGTTCAGATCTTGTTATGTAGAGTGTGATTCCTGCCACAATAAGTACAGATCTTGGTATGTCAAGTGTGATTTTTGCCACAACAAGTACAAATCTTGTTATGTAGAGTGTGATTCCTGCCACAATAAGTACAGATCTTGGTATGTCAAGTGTGATTTTTGCCACAACAAGTACAAATCTTGTTATGTAGAGTGTGATTCCTGCCACAACAAGTACAGGTCTGGTTGTTACAAGTTGTTCAAGTAATGATTAATATGATGGCTTGAGTCCTGGCTTCTGCATGAACCTGTCAACTCTTTACCACCAAACTCATTTATCAACCCACCTCACCTGACTGCCTGGGAACTGTGACTCCCACCTTTCAATCCTTGATTCAGGTGAATTGCTGCCCTCATTATGGGCCTCATATTGTAACCTTCCGTAAAGTCAAGACCTGGATTGATTTTCATTAACAATCATCAATTTATTCAAACAAATCAATTGTCAATTGCATAATCAATTTGCTTGTAGATAAAATAAAATTATCGAAAACTATTATTTAATCGATTTAAGCAATTTTCTAAATTGGAATTAATCCAGTCTTTATTTGAAATGACGATACGATTTTGCACTTGTTTCTATATTGACATTGTCATTCCTTGCCCTCTGAGAACACATAAGCCAAGTTCCCTTTCCATACAAGACTCCCAATGACAGTCTCTTACACTCACAAACTTGTTATGATGAAGAATATAGGTAACTTTCAAACTCATTTTAAAATATTTCAACATCCATTCTCATTGTTAAATATAATAAGCGATCAGTCAGAAATTATTCCCAGATATATTTAATATAAAAGTAAATAATTTTATTAAGTATTTTTCTGATATAGGGTTACATTTGCAGTTACATTTTGAAGTCCCTAAATGTGTTTATTGTTGTATATAACAGGTTGTGATTTGGTTGTGATAATGTATTATAAAAAACACGTTATCATAGTGGCACCATCTAGTTAGTGAAAAGTGTTATCGGAACTTTATAGTAGAAGTATTTTTTAAAGAAATTTCCAGTGGTTAAGGATTTTTACATGTTTCAAGGTTTGTACAATATGTTACATGGATGTAAATTGATTCTTCATTTACACACTTTCTGAGATTATTCTGTCTTGAGGATTGCCAATAAATATTCAATATTTTGTATAAATGTTAATGAGAAAAAATTGAAATTGACGTAATAGCAGACATTATACCTGAATAACAGGGGAAACTATTTTCCGTGGCTGTGTGTTTAGCAGCATTCGGAAGATGGTAATTTAGGCCAGTTAGACTAACCTGTTGACATTGTACACTCTTGTAGTACAACTCAGCTTACAGTTCCCGTGTTTCTGCAGCTTCAGGTTGTACGGACGGAACGACAGAAGGACTGCAGGACGAGACACACACACACCTAGCAGCATGCGCCGGGGAGTGGACAGGACACGTGGAGAATGCAAGCATGCTGTGTGCGGACGGCTGGCACGTGTGCTCATCACAAGATGCACGTCTACTGAAGACAATAACGTGGAAGGCTGCCACTGGTGTCACTGGATGTTTCGCTTTCAATGCCGCCCAGGACACGGGGGAGTGTCGGCCTTGTCTCAGCTCTCTGGAACAGGTTGGTGAACCCCCCACCCACCCCCCAGTCTCCCATCTCATACTTTAAAATAAGGTAAACGAGGTCAGTTGTTATATAGTGCTGTATCCAGCCCTCAGGATTGCTCACAGCATTTTACATTTTACCTAATCAATAAGACACCATTTCAATGTCTGTGGGAAGCATCCAGCCATGCTGCAATTAATACACAAAGGCTGCTCATACCGAACTCCACCACTGTCTGTAGCCAGATACTCATTTATACAGCTGAGTGAACTGGAGCAATGTAGAGTGAAAAAACTTGCCCACACAGGATTCAAACCCGGATTCTCTTAATTGAAAGTCCAAAGCTCTACTCCAGAGACACTGCACTCCCTTCCCGTATCACTTTTCCATAAATATTAGTATTCCTATAATTACTGTACTATTATTACTATGACAAATTGATTTGGTCGAAGATTTTTTGGACGTGCTTCTGATTAATTGATTGGTGTTGTGAAATCAGTGATAACTTCAGTTATGTTCTTTTATATTTCTGTTGAAAGTACTTAATGTTCAAAATGTATCATGATAAATGCCATTTTTCAAAATGGTTATGCTTATGCTAAGAAAATTCACATTTTGTGTAGTCAGTTCATTCAAACATTTGTCTATGAAACTCATACTGCACTTATATGGACAACAAAACCAATGCTTGTATTCATAAGTATATGGTAAGCTTAATAAATGAGGAGGCTGACAGGAACATGTGGCAGGCTCCTCCAACACCACCATACACCCTTTTGAAATTTTTCAAGATTGAGAATCTATTTTATATTCTCTCTTGACTTTTGAAATTTGTTTTTCAAAAATAACATTACTGAGTTTGTTTTGAAACAGATTGATGGAAGCCATCAACTTTCTGGCAGTTGTTCATCAAACACCAAGTTTCATACATCTAGTGCTAACGTTTTATTGAGTATACAAATCTTTTACACACTTGAAGGACCTGGTGATTCCCAACCTTTCTGTTCAGAATATTGATCATCATCTATCTGCAGTTTTCCCTCTTCCATTTACAGGACCCTTCCCCAAAAAAACTGGTGTTGTGGTTTTCTATTACCTGTTAATGCCAGGAAGTGAGAAGAGTACTAGAGTTCTCACAACACACACCTGAATGATCAATCAGGCTCAGCTAGTGGACTGTCTACAGAGCCTGTGTACACCTGTGTTTTTGTCCCTAGGATGACCTGGCAGGAATTGGGCGGGGTTGCCCACACCAGAGCTACGGGCACCAGTCCTGTATCACAGGGGGCAAAATAGACGTGAGCTGTTGCGTGGACACCCACTTCAACAGGGCCTGTACCTTTCGCCCTGGTCTGGCCAGCGGGGTACTGTGCTGTCAAAACCCAGGTGAGATGGACGAGATATGATCCACCTTTGTGGATCTGTTCAAATCTCAACTTAAAACCCTTCTTTTTAAAACAGATTATTTATAAAATGTTTTGTTTTAACTATTACATATCGTCATGACATGTTTTCACATTGCCTTTCAATTATTTATTTAATTACTTAATTGATATTAAAAATTAAAAGATTACTTTAATTAATGTTTAGCCAATATTTAGCTGCAATTTATTTTACGTCAGGTAATTATTTTAAAATGCACATCATGCTTTTAATTTGAATGCATTTTTTGCCTGAAATTACAACAATTTACCAAATAAATCGAGTGTGTCAATTTTATTATACAATTCATCCACCTTGGGTGATATGTTTTGCTGCCAAGTCAGAAAATTGCTTTATTTTACTGTGTAAAGTCATGCGCTGTTCTGCTAACCAGGAGTTGTTAGTTGCTATATTACCCCTGGTATTTATCCTAAACTATGTGTAGACGGTCATTTAATGCATGGCGTCCCACTCAATACTGTCCTTGTTATGTGGTTCTTAGAAATAGTTTAACTTCAAACACTCAACAACAAGGGGTCATTTTGTAACAGGAAATTAATAAGAAAAAAGCTGACATCTAAAATGTAGTCAGATGATGGGGTGTCGTACCCAGCGATAAATCAACGGTTCCACAAGACAAGAGGGGCCAGGCGTACCGACACTGATGTAGTCAGTAGCTCCCCCTGGCTTCAGAGAATGAATCTAGCCCGAGGCTCTGTGACTTCCTGCTGTGGAAATTGTGGTCTGACCCCTTCTGGACCTCTCTTGGCGGTTGCAGCTGATAATTATCAAGGTGAATAGTTGTCACGCCTCACCGATTCTGGTTGGCTGTACACTTGCATGGGGTAGAACTTGAAGCGTAATTTGTCAGTCAGCGTGGGGCGCAGCTGTTTGTGAGCCCTGGCATGGGAAGAAGGATGATTACGCTTAAGAGGAAGCAAAAACAAACAGAACACCAAGCCTTCTCCTTAGCTCCAGACGCCCTGCAGGAACTTGGGACAACAGTGTAACCAGATAGTCCTTGAGACAGCAGTGGGTCCTTGTTGTAGTCCAGGCACCCAGGCCTTGTGTTGGTCTCTACAGGTGGGAGCAGACGTTTACAACACCTCATGCAGGTGTGTAGGTTATTTCCAGTGTGTTGGTTCTTTCAAGTTACCCAAATGTTCGTGGAAAAAGAAAGGCAAGCCACCGAATGGCGAACTTACAGAACTAATAATCCAGGTGGCGCCGCTATTCAACTTGGGCCTCGTGCTGTGAACCGCCAGTGTCCTGTGACTTTTATACGCTGCATTCATATGTTATAGCCAGCATTTGTTAACACACATCGGGGATATGCCTTATATTATTAATAATAGTTGCCGTCTAAAAGAATTCAAAGATAAACTAAAAAAAGAAATAAACAGCCCATGCATGCATGCATAAAGAGCGTGATTACATCACAGGCCCAAGTTGTGTATCAGCGCCCTCTAGTGATCATGTAGGTTCCCCATAGGTTTCAGTTATTTAGAACATTTCTGATTAAAATAATGTTTCATGTACTCATGAAGTTTAAAGAAAATCTAGACATGAATAATCCAGCCAGTTTAGGATAGGTTATAAAGGTCATTTATGTAAAATATAATCACTCCTGCTGCTACACAAATAACTAGTTATAACAGAGTGCATCAACTGAACCCAGCCTGTCTGTTGAAGGGAGGCGACCTGAGATCCTCGTGCATCCCAAGTCCTTCTCCCAGTTGTCGACCGGGGTGACATTTGTCTTGTCATGTCGGGCCAGGGGAAGTCCTCCCCCCTTGGTGTTGTGGTACAAGGATGGAGTCCTTCTTCCCAATGGCGCCTCCCGAATCTCAGTCCTTGACTCGGGTGAGTTTCTAGTTCACAGTTGGTGGAGTCTGGATTGACTTTCATTAGCGATCGTGAATTTGGTCAAACCAATCAGTTGTCAATTATATAATAAATGTGTGGACAACCATTATGTATTGTTTTAATGACATTTTCACACAAACTATTAACTAATTTTATAGTGATTTTCAAAATTGCACGCACGTTGACATAATGACCCTAAATTGATCGACATAATGACCCTAAGTTTGTGTAATGACCCACATCTTAGTCCTTGACTGGGGGAGTTTCTGTCTCACCCAGCTAACATTCAGTATAAGGTTGGCAACTGGATTCGTTGATTTTCGATTTGGTCAAACCAATCTATTGTGAATTTGTGGGCAGCCATTGTATCTTGTTTTAAAAAGGTCTTCATATAAACTACTAATTCATTTAACTCTTCAAAAAATTTAGGTGATTAAAAAAATTGGAATCTCATCTTCATGTGCATGCATGATCACAATTATGCAATATTTCTGTATTGATATTGTCAATCCTAGCCTTCTGAAAACAAAGCCCATCAATTGACTTTGGCTAGTTGCCAAATGTAGACCAAGGACAATTTATTCAACCATTTCAACAATTATGTTCAATGTAAACCAGACAAGAGTGTATCATATATGGATATGTATGTGCAGTACCATATGACAAGTACATGTATGTCTCACTAAGAACATTTCCCACAGGTTACCTTCTCGTGTCAGAGACACGACTCACTGACACAGGACTCTACCAGTGTCATGCTACCAACTCTGCCGGCAATGACACCGCCAACGCCAAGGTCATCATCACAGGTAAGTGTCACCATCGCAAATCAGTTACCAGCGATGTTCCAAACATCTAAAGATAAGTGTGTGTGTTTACACTTGAGTTTACTCATCTTTCTAAACAATCACATCTATCATCATTAATACGAAACTAAATATTAAGTTACATGGCTAGTTTCTATTAAATTGGTGACAAGGGGTACAATTTATTTGATAACGAAGCTGCCACATTTTATAGAAACAATTAACTATGTTTATTTTAATACCCCGGTAGTCTCTTATTTTAAGGCCATGGTACGTATCCTTAATAGTATATTTTTTTCAGACCAATAACCAGAATACATATTTCAAGTATTTTGACAGCTAAAGGTTCAGTTCGGACTAAGATTACTAGGTTTCCAAATGCTGAGGCCACATCAGGGGACCATGTCATTAATGTTGTTAAGAGCTCTGAAATCCGGTTTTGCACTTTAAAACTTATTTTGGTTCTTAACAGTGATCTTGAATAAATGAAAACTGTCAAGACAATGACATGAATGTGTCATGAAAATATTTTCCTTGATAATATGGAAAAAGGATATTTAAAAAAAGTAATTGAATTTATCAACAATTTCATGTAGTGACCAATTTTTCTTAAGAGCTCATAATCTGAGTGAAACAGTCCCTGGATCTATAACAATGACCGGGCACACAAACACAATACTTCTGGGTCGAATGTAGAATCTGGCCCGTTGTTGCAGACTACACATCAGGCTGTGCAGATGGCAGCACCGAGGGTCTGTCACAACACGAGGGTGTCCAGGCATGCAGTGGTGCGTGGCGTGGCCATGTCAAAAGGGGGCGCCACCTTTGTGCCCGCGGCTGGCACGTGTGTAGTGCACGTCACGCCAGTGCACTGAGGGACATCACGTGGACCGAAGCGACATCGATGGACGGCTGCTACGCCTACAACGCAGCTAACAAGCTCAGCAGCTGCAGTAGGTGGGTGTCATTTCTCACCTGGTCACCAGGTGGCTACTAGTGTAGTAATTACTCCCCGGGGGAGCTGTGAGATGTCACAGGAACTTGTTTCATCCTGGACAAACATGTATAGTGAACTATGGTCCAATTAAGAAACTCACACTGGGTGATCATTTGGGCCACGGTAATTTCATTCTAATTGTAAGGATTTAAGGTTGCATAATTTCTTTGTAATTACCTTCAATGAAATATTCTAGTTATTATGTAAGAACTCATAATTAACATTGCTGAATTGTATAAGTAAGTTTCCCAAATGTTGATACAGATTATTAGGAAGTGAATATATGTGAAATAGTTGTCAAGTAAGTTGTTATTAAATATTGAAGTAGTTTTTAAAATTGTGTTCTCTGGTGATACATTCAATATTTATGAAGCAGTATTTTTATAAGATAAAACTTTATTAAATCTTCTTGGGTTTGTTCAATTTGTAATGGATAGAGTCAATAATTCACTACCTGTAATAGGTTCTGTACAACCTTTTGCATCAAAACACAGATGTATAGAACTCATAACAAATTATTTGGGTTTTCCATGAAAACATTTCAAGCTACATATACAGTGATTTGTGTTGTGTGTATAATTGTGCCGACAGATTTTACATATTTATTTAGTGACTTTCAGCAATTGTATTCCCAAATATGTTGCACATTGTAAATATTTTATTAATAATAATTAATTAATTAAAAATGTGCTGCATATTTTTAAATCGGCAGGAATGGGGACTGGCTCCATATCTGTGATTTAGGTTCCATTAGATGTCTTATTCATTTGTCCTTGATTCTTTAAGACAGAACGCACCTTTAGACAGGTGTGGTTAGTGTAGTCGTTAGTACATCAGCCTGACACATGGCGGCCCGGGTTCTATACCTGGTCATGGCAGGCATGGTATGTTTAATGTACAAATGTGGCATTCAACATTGAGGATTGTGTATCCTTGTAAATCGGAGAATGATGTTAATGTCAGTCCTGTCTCAGTTTGGGACATAAATAAATATATAAAGACCACACATAAATACAGTCACACTTCACTTTATGGTCACCTCATTAATACAACCACCCTACAGTTAAGATCACCCTTTAATAGGGTCACCTTGCTGTTCAGGTCACTCGGCTAGTACAAACCTTATCAATGTAAGTTATGTCACAAGTAACAATTTGAGAATCATGAATACTAAGCAAGTGCATTTACTGATAGCAAAATGTTACAAAGCATTCAGTTAACTATGAAAAATGTAAACATAATACCGAGTTGATGTCAACAATTCCTGTTGGTGTTGGATAGTAAGGGTTCCCCCATTAAGTATGTCATGCTGAGGGGTTTGGGGCTTACAGGCAAGTATCATGGTGTTACTGAGGGTGGGGATCTCTGTTTAGGCATTACATTCTGGCTTTTCACTCCAGTTACAACATTACAATATATAACATTTAGAAATGTTCAGTCATCAAGCCATTAGTGTCAGACATACATAGTTAGTTTTTGGATGAATTTTAATGGCATTGCAAAATATCCAGCAAAGTTGTTTTTAATGTTTAACTTTAACATGCATGAATTTTACAGGTAGACAACCGCTAAAAACAAATATGCCATTAATGTAACATAATGCTTGCATCACAGAAGTATAATAAAAATTTACATAGTTGTCAAGGTGTATGCCTACACTTGCATTTTGAAGTATAGCAAAATGTCAAAATATCCCCAAACAAGCTGGCCTAAAATGTGAGGTTTGGAAAGTATACAGTATCTGCAGCCATCAGTATCAGAACTGGCCCTGGTACAATCCCAAGGCCGGGAACAAGCATAAGTAATTACGACAGGTATAGTAACAGCTGTAGTCATTCACTGGTGTCTTTAGAGGGGGCATTTAAACAATGCATTTGGGCAAGGTAACTGTTTTTATTTTAATAGACCCAAGTGGAGCTATTCGAAGGTGGTGTGGTGGCAGAATTAGAACTGCCAAATCCTCGAAGGCAACCAGTAAAACAACACATTGTTCAGACCAGATATTTTAAGTATTTAAGGGATTTGTTTTGTGAACCATGGCATGTGTTCATGTACTCATTAAACCTGCTTTTTCAATTCAATTATGTGCTTGTCACATTTTTCGACTAGCTACTTGATAAAATTAACCAACTTGACATGTAGGTTTGTGGAAATATGTCAGTTGTATACCTTCCAACACATCAGGATTATTTGTAAGAAATGTTGACGGTGACAATAAGTCCTTCAGAAAGTTGCATATAAAACACAAACGTAAATAAATAAATAACTGTTCTTGTATTTTCAAAAGGATGTTACTGATTTGTAGATCAGAGGGCCCAGGTCCAAGGATTTGCAAAACGAGTGGTCCTGGGTGACAAAGAGGAGATGCACTTTGCATTCCCCAAAGTTAGCACGTTAATATGCAGGTGAAGCAGTGGAATTTAACATTTGTAAACTATTGTAATATTTCTTCTGTTGATAATCATCAACTTCCTCAAGTCTCGCAGTTTGCCTCCATCACAGACACCATCCCAGTGACTTGACAAATGGTTGCCTCCTGGGCAGATGGCGTCCAGGTATCTCAGGGCTTGTTTGCCTCCTGGCTATGCCATGCTACATCCTGCCAGGCCTGTCCCTCCAACTTAATGTGTTTGCCTCCTGGAGATAGACCTTCCTAGTGCCTTACTTTCTGTTTGCCTCCTGGACAGATGCCATCGCAGTGATATGGCCGGAATTGGGTCAGAGTGTGGACATATGCGACACAACCTCAAGTCATGCCTCGCAGTAGGGCGAATAGATGTTCTGAAAGGGCGGACTACGGTCGGAGGGTGCAACTATCGGGAGGGCGTAACAACGGGGGTGTTGTGTTGTAAGAAGATAAAGAAGAAAGAAAAATACTGGGATAATTGTAAGTTTTGTGTGTGTTTTGTTAAATTGTTTTGTTTGTGAATGTTAATAAATAATAATATCAGATTGAAATGTCTACAGAATTGTTTATCTTACGTTATGATTCCAAGAGTATGTTTTATTGTGTTTATTGAACATGAAAAGACCAGTCACTGATGCACAGTAGGTTTGTAATAAGTAACAATGAGTATAATAAATAATTACTTCATTGGAAGCAAGATGTAGATTAATCTTTTCAAAATTACATTATGCCTCTTATATTACACCTTGATAATATTCTTACATCTGTACATTTATGATGCTCATGGACATTTTAATTACCAATGTACTTAAAAAGTTATAATTTATTTTAAATGTTATTATTTTGTATGTGGAATGTGTTTATGTAATTTGTTGTTGTAGTCATGTAGATGATATCTAATAATTGGTTATGTTGGTTAAGATGAGTAAGAAACTGTTAATTCTCAAGTTTAAAGTATTTATTTGACTTTTGTATCCTTCAACTGATGTGATGGGGTCGGGTCGTCTAGTGAGCAAACATCCTGTGATCATCCTGTCAATTAATTCATTCTCACAGTGCCGTGGTACTTCAAGTCCCCGCACCACTGTCGCCCCAGGTGTGCCAACAGGGGGCGCTGTGTTGCCTTCAATAAATGTCTGTGTTCGGCGGGCTACAAGGGTGCCTGGTGTCAAAATGGTGAGTTCAGTGCACATTTTACCATTTACAATGTCATACCCCATACATTCATAAAATGGATTTATGCTTGTGTCTGCAAATTATGGGCAATTTTTATTCTACTATTGTTTCACAACAATACACCGCAGCAGAGCATACCCTAATCTACATATCATATCTTCTTGTTTGTCAACAATTTGTAACATATCAAATATTTATCTATGTTTGTAGAGTCTGTCCTGTGTGAGGCATATACCAAATGCTGGGCCTTTTCTGTCAGTATTCCACATTGTCTTGCAAGTACTTTAGCCCTTAAACTCTGTCCTTGGTTTAGGGGGACCACAAGCTGCTAAACAATCATGTTTCTACTCCCAGTTCAACAGTGGCTTTTGTGGGCATGTAGACTGTGACGGAGGAAACATTCGCATGTCTACA
>CAXIVS010000687.1:0-2500 GCA_964035775.1 Osedax frankpressi | reverse complement strand
ACAACATCGGTTAATTAGCAGTAACAATTTGGGAATGATTTGGATTTTTGTACCTCCTTCTTGCAAAAGATTAACATGTTTTTTTTAAAGAATCAGCAGTTACTATGAAGATTGTGTTATTAGTAGCATGAGTGAAGATCGAAGTTTGATGTCTAGAATTGTCACATGTAAGTTTGGTTGACACAACGTCATCTGAAAATCAGGCTATAAATTGCACATGAGCATAGAAATTGTATAATGTGGTGTTGTTACCTTTCTGGAAGGCTAACTAACTTATTCCAGATGTAAAACACCATCACCTCCTTGTGATGTCCCTAGTAACGTGATATAAAATTGAAATTAACATCACATGATAAAATCGTACAATTATTTACAAATGGCTGCCTATGTGAATACTGAATGAGACTGTTAGAGGAGAGTTTCATAGCATAATACGTGGTTATGTGTCACACTTGAGCTATATGGACAGACAATTACGTGCTGTTGTTGTGTTGTCATGGTAATCTCTGTACGCCTTTTTGTATATAATTCATATATTTGGTGTCTACACGCATACATTAATATGAATGCTTATTATCATTATTGTGTGTATATATTTAAAACAAAATGTGTAATTCTCTACTTTTATGTATTGATAAGCATTCAGTTGTTAAGCAGTAACATAGCTAAGTATGAGATAGTGTATACCTTCAATCATCAACATATAAAACTAATTTGTATGATATCTTTTTATCAGTAGCTATTCTGCTCAGTGGTAGTGAAATGGGGTTTCAGGGTTTATAAACAATCTGACAGTCACACCTGTGTTTCATGTACCAAATTATTTTTCTCATGATTATTTAATTTTGGTGCGACATACATGATTTTTGATGTGACATACATGATGTTTGATGTGACATACATGACGTTTGATGTGACATACATGATGTTTGGTGTATGTTTCAGGTGGCAAAATACGAGAAAGAACAATGTAGAGCATAAATTAATATTTTAAAATGGTAGCATCATGTATCTAAGTGCATGAATATGTTAATGAAAATGTACAATGATTTAAATTATTAAGTGAACATATAGCCAAAAATAATAACTTCAAACACATGTTGCTAAATCATGATTTTTCAGCTCTTCAAATTCTGTTTACTAATACCAAAGTGAATATAACTATAGGCTATCAAATTTGTATTATTTAAAGTTGTTAATGATAACTGTAATACTGCATTACATTTTACAATATGAATTACAACATGGATTATTTAGATTTATTTTCACATCACAAATGTAGTAATTTTAATTATAAAAACCACAGACTAGCTCCCTAAGAACTGACGAATGAAATTCATTGTACACATCTTTAATATAATCCACAAAGCACAGACATGAACAATAATAGATGCATAATCATTTTACAGCTATAATTATCTGTTAGAAGACAGGAACTGGTGATTTATCACATTAGGTGTCTTCGTTATGTGGCCTGTCATTTGAGAACTGTCAGGAGTTAGCAACATTTGAAACACAACTTGTTCCCAGCTTTGTATGAGGTGCTGTTGGTTACTTTGAGTGTAAGTGAAACCATCAAACGTGTTCATATTATAGTTGTTGAATGTGTGTATTTATAATTTATGTAAATAGATATGTGTATATATAATCGATTTAATTGCCTTGTACGTATAAGTTGTTTTTGTATGCGCATTTCTAAACTAAATGTGTTACTCGTGTTCAACATTGTTTTTCTATAAAGAAGTTTTTTGCAAGTAATGATTTTGACGTTTAGATATATAGACGGGGGTCAGCATATATTCACGCACGCATACACGCGCGCGCGCACACACACACACACACACACACACACACACACACACACACACACACACACACACACACACACACACACACACATACACACACAGTACACATACGCACATGTACACTTTTTCTACAGATAGGCGCGCTCGCACGCACGCACGCACGCAATGCACACGCACACGTACACATCAGCACATGTATACTTTTTCTACAGATAGGCGCGCTCGCACGCACCGCAATGCACACAGCACACGTACACATCAGCACATGTACACTTTTTCTACAGAGAGGCGCGCCCGCTCGCACGCACGCACACACACACACACACACACACACACACACACACACACACACACACACACACACACACACACACACACACACACACACACACACACAGTTCTGGATACACATGCTCATGTTTTGGCCATGTGAAATAATAACAATCGCCAGTTTGGCCACGACGTATGAACAAATCGGCTGAATAGTTAATTTCGTGATGTGATCAGAACAACAACGATACAACATGACACGGGTAATTGTATGGGTTAAAATGGCAGTGAGAAGCTCCTCTGAGACGGCAGTTGACTTATTTTATCGTCCCTGCGCCACAAACTCAGCTCTTGTGCTGTTTCGTCTCGTCGGTTCTCAACTGAAGACAGACATTGGAAGACGTTCCGCTGATGGCCTCGCT
>CAXIVS010000686.1:0-12541 GCA_964035775.1 Osedax frankpressi | reverse complement strand
AAGCAAGCAAGCAAGCAAGCAAGCAAGCAAGCAAGCAAGCAAGCAAGCAAGCAAGCAAGCAAGCAAGCAAGCAAGCAAGCAAGCAAGCAAGCAAGCAAGCAAGCAAGCAAGCAAGCAAGCAAGCAAGCAAGCAAGCAAGCAAGCAAGCAAGCAAGCAAGCAAGCAAGCAGCAAGCAAGCAAGCAAGCAAGCAAGCAAGCAAGCAAGCAAGCAAGCAAGCAAGCAAGCAAGCAAGCAAGCAAGCAAGCAAGCAAGCAAGCAAGCAAGCAAGCAAGCAAGCAAGCAAGCAAGCAAGCAAGCAAGCAAGCAAGCAAGCAAGCAAGCAAGCAAGCAAGCAAGCAAGCAAGCAAGCAAGCAAGCAAGCAAGCAAGCAAGCAAGCAAGCAAGCAAGCAAGCAAGCAAGCAAGCAAGCAAGCAAGCAAGCAAGCAAGCAAGCAAGCAAGCAAGCAAGCAAGCAAGCAAGCAAGCAAGCAAGCAAGCAAGCAAGCAAGCAAGCAGCAAGCAAGCAAGCAAGCAAGCAAGCAAGCAAGCAAGCAAGCAAGCAAGCAAGCAAGCAAGCAAGCAAGCAAGCAAGCAAGCAAGCAAGCAAGCAAGCAAGCAAGCAAGCAAGCAAGCAAGCAAGCAAGCAAGCAAGCAAGCAAGCAAGCAAGCAAGCAAGCAAGCAAGCAAGCAAGCAAGCAAGCAAGCAAGCAAGCAAGCAAGCAAGCAAGCAAGCAAGCAAGCAAGCAAGCAAGCAAGCAAGCAAGCAAGCAAGCAAGCAAGCAAGCAAGCAAGCAAGCAAGCAAGCAAGCAAGCAAGCAAGCAAGCAAGCAAGCAAGCAAGCAAGCAAGCAAGCAAGCAAGCAAGCAAGCAAGCAAGCAAGCAAGCAAGCAAGCAAGCAAGCAAGCAAGCAAGCAAGCAAGCAAGCAAGCAAGCAAGCAAGCAAGCAAGCAAGCAAGCAAGCAAGCAAGCAAGCAAGCAAGCAAGCAAGCAAGCAAGCAAGCAAGCAAGCAAGCAAGCAAGCAAGCAAGCAAGCAAGCAAGCAAGCAAGCAAGCAAGCAAGCAAGCAAGCAAGCAAGCAAGCAAGCAAGCAAGCAAGCAAGCAAGCAAGCAAGCAAGCAAGCAAGCAAGCAAGCAAGCAAGCAAGCAAGCAAGCAAGCAAGCAAGCAAGCAAGCAAGCAAGCAAGCAAGCAAGCAAGCAAGCAAGCAAGCAAGCAAGCAAGCAAGCAAGCAAGCAAGCAAGCAAGCAAGCAAGCAAGCAAGCAAGCAAGCAAGCAAGCAAGCAAGCAAGCAAGCAAGCAAGCAAGCAAGCAAGCAAGCAAGCAAGCAAGCAAGCAAGCAAGCAAGCAAGCAAGCAAGCAAGCAAGCAAGCAAGCAAGCAAGCAAGCAAGCAAGCAAGCAAGCAAGCAAGCAAGCAAGCAAGCAAGCAAGCAAGCAAGCAAGCAAGCAAGCAAGCAAGCAAGCAAGCAAGCAAGCAAGCAAGCAAGCAAGCAAGCAAGCAAGCAAGCAAGCAAGCAAGCAAGCAAGCAAGCAAGCAAGCAAGCAAGCAAGCAAGCAAGCAAGCAAGCAAGCAAGCAAGCAAGCAAGCAAGCAAGCAAGCAAGCAAGCAAGCAAGCAAGCAAGCAAGCAAGCAAGCAAGCAAGCAAGCAAGCAAGCAAGCAAGCAAGCAAGCAAGCAAGCAAGCAAGCAAGCAAGCAAGCAAGCAAGCAAGCAAGCAAGCAAGCAAGCAAGCAAGCAAGCAAGCAAGCAAGCAAGCAAGCAAGCAAGCAAGCAAGCAAGCAAGCAAGCAAGCAAGCAAGCAAGCAAGCAAGCAAGCAAGCAAGCAAGCAAGCAAGCAAGCAAGCAAGCAAGCAAGCAAGCAAGCAAGCAAGCAAGCAAGCAAGCAAGCAAGCAAGCAAGCAAGCAAGCAAGCAAGCAAGCAAGCAAGCAAGCAAGCAAGCAAGCAAGCAAGCAAGCAAGCAAGCAAGCAAGCAAGCAAGCAAGCAAGCAAGCAAGCAAGCAAGCAAGCAAGCAAGCAAGCAAGCAGCAAGCAAGCAAGCAAGCAAGCAAGCAAGCAAGCAAGCAAGCAAGCAAGCAAGCAAGCAAGCAAGCAAGCAAGCAAGCAAGCAAGCAAGCAAGCAAGCAAGCAAGCAAGCAAGCAAGCAAGCAAGCAAGCAAGCAAGCAAGCAAGCAAGCAAGCAAGCAAGCAAGCAAGCAAGCAAGCAAGCAAGCAAGCAAGCAAGCAAGCAAGCAAGCAAGCAAGCAAGCAAGCAAGCAAGCAAGCAAGCAAGCAAGCAAGCAAGCAAGCAAGCAAGCAAGCAAGCAAGCAAGCAAGCAAGCAAGCAAGCAAGCAAGCAAGCAAGCAAGCAAGCAAGCAAGCAAGCAAGCAAGCAAGCAAGCAAGCAAGCAAGCAAGCAAGCAAGCAAGCAAGCAAGCAAGCAAGCAAGCAAGCAAGCAAGCAAGCAAGCAAGCAAGCAAGCAAGCAAGCAAGCAAGCAAGCAAGCAAGCAAGCAAGCAAGCAAGCAAGCAAGCAAGCAAGCAAGCAAGCAAGCAAGCAAGCAAGCAGCAAGCAAGCAAGCAAGCAAGCAAGCAAGCAAGCAAGCAAGCAAGCAAGCAAGCAAGCAAGCAAGCAAGCAAGCAAGCAAGCAAGCAAGCAAGCAAGCAAGCAAGCAAGCAAGCAAGCAAGCAAGCAAGCAAGCAAGCAAGCAAGCAAGCAAGCAAGCAAGCAAGCAAGCAAGCAAGCAAGCAAGCAAGCAAGCAAGCAAGCAAGCAAGCAAGCAAGCAAGCAAGCAAGCAAGCAAGCAAGCAAGCAAGCAAGCAAGCAAGCAAGCAAGCAAGCAAGCAAGCAAGCAAGCAAGCAAGCAAGCAAGCAAGCAAGCAAGCAAGCAAGCAAGCAAGCAAGCAAGCAAGCAAGCAAGCAAGCAAGCAAGCAAGCAAGCAAGCAAGCAAGCAAGCAAGCAAGCAAGCAAGCAAGCAAGCAAGCAAGCAAGCAAGCAAGCAAGCAAGCAAGCAAGCAAGCAAGCAAGCAAGCAAGCAAGCAAGCAAGCAAGCAAGCAAGCAAGCAAGCAAGCAAGCAAGCAAGCAGCAAGCAAGCAAGCAAGCAAGCAAGCAAGCAAGCAAGCAAGCAAGCAAGCAAGCAAGCAAGCAAGCAAGCAGCAAGCAAGCAAGCAAGCAAGCAAGCAAGCAAGCAAGCAAGCAAGCAAGCAAGCAAGCAAGCAAGCAAGCAAGCAAGCAAGCAAGCAAGCAAGCAAGCAAGCAAGCAAGCAAGCAAGCAAGCAAGCAAGCAAGCAAGCAAGCAAGCAAGCAAGCAAGCAAGCAAGCAAGCAAGCAAGCAAGCAAGCAAGCAAGCAAGCAAGCAAGCAAGCAAGCAAGCAAGCAAGCAAGCAAGCAAGCAAGCAGCAAGCAAGCAAGCAAGCAAGCAAGCAGCAAGCCAGCAAGCCAGCAAGCCAGCAAGCCAGCAAGCCAGCAAGCCAGCAAGCCAGCAAGCCAGCAAGCCAGCAAGCCAGCAAGCCAGCAAGCCAGCAAGCCAGCAAGCCAGCAAGCCAGCAAGCCAGCAAGCCAGCAAGCCAGCAAGCCAGCAAGCCAGCAAGCCAGCAAGCCAGCAAGCCAGCAAGCCAGCAAGCCAGCAAGCCAGCAAGCCAGCAAGCCAGCAAGCCAGCAAGCCAGCAAGCCAGCAAGCCAGCAAGCCAGCAAGCCAGCAAGCCAGCAAGCCAGCAAGCCAGCAAGCCAGCAAGCCAGCAAGCCAGCAAGCCAGCAAGCCAGCAAGCCAGCAAGCCAGCAAGCCAGCAAGCCAGCAAGCCAGCAAGCCAGCAAGCCAGCAAGCCAGCAAGCCAGCAAGCCAGCAAGCCAGCAAGCCAGCAAGCCAGCAAGCCAGCAAGCCAGCAAGCAGCAGCAAGCCAGCAAGCCAGCAAGCCAGCAAGCCAGCAAGCAGCAAGCCAGCAAGCCAGCAAGCCAGCAAGCCAGCAAGCCAGCAAGCCAGCAAGCCAGCAAGCCAGCAAGCCAGCAAGCCAGCAAGCCAGCAAGCAGCAAGCCAGCAAGCCAGCAAGCCAGCAAGCCAGCAAGCCAGCAAGCCAGCAAGCCAGCAAGCCAGCAAGCCAGCAAGCCAGCAAGCCAGCAAGCCAGCAAGCCAGCAAGCCAGCAAGCCAGCAAGCCAGCAAGCCAGCAAGCCAGCAAGCCAGCAAGCCAGCAAGCCAGCAAGCCAGCAAGCCAGCAAGCCAGCAAGCCAGCAAGCCAGCAAGCCAGCAAGCCAGCAAGCCAGCAAGCCAGCAAGCCAGCAAGCCAGCAAGCCAGCAAGCCAGCAAGCCAGCAAGCCAGCAAGCAGCAAGCCAGCAAGCAGCAAGCCAGCAAGCCAGCAAGCCAGCAAGCCAGCAAGCCAGCAAGCCAGCAAGCCAGCAAGCCAGCAAGCCAGCAAGCCAGCAAGCCAGCAAGCCAGCAAGCCAGCAAGCCAGCAAGCCAGCAAGCCAGCAAGCCAGCAAGCCAGCAAGCCAGCAAGCCAGCAAGCCAGCAAGCCAGCAAGCCAGCAAGCCAGCAAGCCAGCAAGCCAGCAAGCCAGCAAGCCAGCAAGCCAGCAAGCCAGCAAGCCAGCAAGCCAGCAAGCAGCAAGCAGCAAGCCAGCAAGCCAGCAAGCCAGCAAGCCAGCAAGCCAGCAAGCCAGCAAGCCAGCAAGCCAGCAAGCCAGCAAGCCAGCAAGCCAGCAAGCCAGCAAGCCAGCAAGCCAGCAAGCCAGCAAGCCAGCAAGCCAGCAAGCCAGCAAGCCAGCAAGCCAGCAAGCCAGCAAGCCAGCAAGCCAGCAAGCCAGCAAGCCAGCAAGCCAGCAAGCCAGCAAGCCAGCAAGCCAGCAGCAGCAAGCCAGCAAGCCAGCAAGCCAGCAAGCCAGCAAGCCAGCAAGCCAGCAAGCCAGCAAGCCAGCAAGCCAGCAAGCCAGCAAGCCAGCAAGCCAGCAAGCCAGCAAGCCAGCAAGCCAGCAAGCCAGCAAGCCAGCAAGCCAGCAAGCCAGCAAGCCAGCAAGCCAGCAAGCCAGCAAGCCAGCAAGCCAGCAAGCCAGCAAGCCAGCAAGCCAGCAAGCCAGCAAGCCAGCAAGCCAGCAAGCCAGCAAGCCAGCAAGCCAGCAAGCCAGCAAGCCAGCAAGCCAGCAAGCCAGCAAGCCAGCAAGCCAGCAAGCCAGCAAGCCAGCAAGCCAGCAAGCCAGCAAGCCAGCAAGCCAGCAAGCCAGCAAGCCAGCAAGCCAGCAAGCCAGCAAGCCAGCAAGCCAGCAAGCCAGCAAGCCAGCAAGCCAGCAAGCCAGCAAGCCAGCAAGCCAGCAAGCCAGCAAGCCAGCAAGCAGCAAGCCAGCAAGCCAGCAAGCCAGCAAGCCAGCAAGCCAGCAAGCCAGCAAGCCAGCAAGCCAGCAAGCCAGCAAGCCAGCAAGCCAGCAAGCCAGCAAGCCAGCAAGCCAGCAAGCCAGCAAGCCAGCAAGCCAGCAAGCCAGCAAGCCAGCAAGCCAGCAAGCCAGCAAGCCAGCAAGCCAGCAAGCCAGCAAGCCAGCAAGCCAGCAAGCCAGCAAGCCAGCAAGCCAGCAAGCCAGCAAGCCAGCAAGCCAGCAAGCCAGCAAGCCAGCAAGCCAGCAAGCCAGCAAGCCAGCAAGCCAGCAAGCAGCAAGCCAGCAAGCCAGCAAGCCAGCAAGCCAGCAAGCCAGCAAGCCAGCAAGCCAGCAAGCCAGCAAGCCAGCAAGCCAGCAAGCCAGCAAGCCAGCAAGCCAGCAAGCCAGCAAGCCAGCAAGCCAGCAAGCCAGCAAGCAGCAAGCCAGCAAGCCAGCAAGCCAGCAAGCCAGCAAGCCAGCAAGCCAGCAAGCCAGCAAGCCAGCAAGCCAGCAAGCCAGCAAGCCAGCAAGCAGCGCAGCAAGCCAGCAAGCCAGCAAGCCAGCAAGCCAGCAAGCCAGCAAGCCAGCAAGCCAGCAAGCCAGCAAGCCAGCAAGCCAGCAAGCCAGCAAGCCAGCAAGCCAGCAAGCCAGCAAGCCAGCAAGCCAGCAAGCCAGCAAGCCAGCAAGCCAGCAAGCCAGCAAGCCAGCAAGCCAGCAAGCCAGCAAGCCAAGCCAGCAAGCCAGCAAGCCAGCAAGCCAGCAAGCCAGCAAGCCAGCAAGCCAGCAAGCCAGCAAGCCAGCAAGCCAGCAAGCCAGCAAGCCAGCAAGCCAGCAAGCCAGCAAGCCAGCAAGCCAGCAAGCCAGCAAGCCAGCAAGCCAGCAAGCCAGCAAGCCAGCAAGCCAGCAAGCCAGCAAGCCAGCAAGCCAGCAAGCCAGCAAGCCAGCAAGCCAGCAAGCCAGCAAGCCAGCAAGCCAGCAAGCCAGCAAGCCAGCAAGCCAGCAAGCCAGCAAGCCAGCAAGCCAGCAAGCCAGCAAGCCAGCAAGCCAGCAAGCCAGCAAGCCAGCAAGCCAGCAAGCCAGCAAGCCAGCAAGCCAGCAAGCCAGCAAGCCAGCAAGCCAGCAAGCCAGCAAGCCAGCAAGCCAGCAAGCCAGCAAGCCAGCAAGCCAGCAAGCCAGCAAGCCAGCAAGCCAGCAAGCCAGCAAGCCAGCAAGCCAGCAAGCCAGCAAGCCAGCAAGCCAGCAAGCCAGCAAGCCAGCAAGCCAGCAAGCCAGCAAGCCAGCAAGCCAGCAAGCCAGCAAGCCAGCAAGCCAGCAAGCCAGCAAGCCAGCAAGCCAGCAAGCCAGCAAGCCAGCAAGCCAGCAAGCCAGCAAGCCAGCAAGCCAGCAAGCCAGCAAGCCAGCAAGCCAGCAAGCCAGCAAGCCAGCAAGCCAGCAAGCCAGCAAGCCAGCAAGCCAGCAAGCCAGCAAGCCAGCAAGCCAGCAAGCAGCAAGCCAGCAAGCCAGCAAGCCAGCAAGCCAGCAAGCCAGCAAGCCAGCAAGCCAGCAAGCCAGCAAGCCAGCAAGCCAGCAAGCCAGCAAGCCAGCAAGCCAGCAAGCCAGCAAGCCAGCAAGCCAGCAAGCCAGCAAGCCAGCAAGCCAGCAAGCCAGCAAGCCAGCAAGCCAGCAAGCCAGCAAGCCAGCAAGCCAGCAAGCCAGCAAGCCAGCAAGCCAGCAAGCCAGCAAGCCAGCAAGCCAGCAAGCCAGCAAGCCAGCAAGCCAGCAAGCCAGCAAGCCAGCAGCAAGCCAGCAAGCCAGCAAGCCAGCAAGCCAGCAAGCCAGCAAGCCAGAGCAAGCAGCAAGCCAGCAAGCCAGCAAGCCAGCAAGCCAGCAAGCCAGCAAGCCAGCAAGCCAGCAAGCCAGCAAGCCAGCAAGCCAGCAAGCCAGCAAGCCAGCAAGCCAGCAAGCCAGCAAGCCAGCAAGCCAGCAAGCCAGCAAGCCAGCAAGCCAGCAAGCCAGCAAGCCAGCAAGCCAGCAAGCCAGCAAGCCAGCAAGCCAGCAAGCCAGCAAGCCAGCAAGCCAGCAAGCCAGCAAGCCAGCAAGCCAGCAAGCCAGCAAGCCAGCAAGCCAGCAAGCCAGCAAGCCAGCAAGCCAGCAAGCCAGCAAGCCAGCAAGCCAGCAAGCCAGCAAGCCAGCAAGCCAGCAAGCCAGCAAGCCAGCAAGCCAGCAAGCCAGCAAGCCAGCAAGCCAGCAAGCCAGCAAGCAGCAAGCCAGCAAGCCAGCAAGCCAGCAAGCCAGCAAGCAGCAAGCCAGCAAGCCAGCAAGCCAGCAAGCCAGCAAGCCAGCAAGCCAGCAAGCCAGCAAGCAGCAAGCCAGCAAGCCAGCAAGCCAGCAAGCCAGCAAGCCAGCAAGCCAGCAAGCCAGCAAGCCAGCAAGCCAGCAAGCCAGCAAGCCAGCAAGCCAGCAAGCCAGCAAGCCAGCAAGCCAGCAAGCCAGCAAGCCAGCAAGCCAGCAAGCCAGCAAGCCAGCAAGCCAGCAAGCCAGCAAGCCAGCAAGCCAGCAAGCCAGCAAGCCAGCAAGCCAGCAAGCCAGCAAGCCAGCAAGCCAGCAAGCCAGCAAGCCAGCAAGCCAGCAAGCCAGCAAGCCAGCAAGCCAGCAAGCCAGCAAGCCAGCAAGCCAGCAAGCCAGCAAGCCAGCAAGCCAGCAAGCCAGCAAGCCAGCAAGCCAGCAAGCCAGCAAGCCAGCAAGCCAGCAAGCCAGCAAGCCAGCAAGCCAGCAAGCCAGCAAGCCAGCAAGCCAGCAAGCCAGCAAGCCAGCAAGCCAGCAAGCCAGCAAGCAGCAAGCCAGCAAGCCAGCAAGCCAGCAAGCCAGCAAGCCAGCAAGCCAGCAAGCCAGCAAGCCAGCAAGCCAGCAAGCCAGCAAGCCAGCAAGCCAGCAAGCCAGCAAGCCAGCAAGCCAGCAAGCCAGCAAGCCAGCAAGCCAGCAAGCCAGCAAGCCAGCAAGCCAGCAAGCCAGCAAGCCAGCAAGCCAGCAAGCCAGCAAGCCAGCAAGCCAGCAAGCCAGCAAGCCAGCAAGCCAGCAAGCCAGCAAGCCAGCAAGCCAGCAAGCCAGCAAGCCAGCAAGCCAGCAAGCCAGCAAGCCAGCAAGCCAGCAAGCCAGCAAGCCAGCAAGCCAGCAAGCCAGCAAGCCAGCAAGCCAGCAAGCCAGCAAGCCAGCAAGCCAGCAAGCCAGCAAGCCAGCAAGCCAGCAAGCCAGCAAGCCAGCAAGCCAGCAAGCCAGCAAGCCAGCAAGCCAGCAAGCCAGCAAGCCAGCAAGCCAGCAAGCCAGCAAGCCAGCAAGCCAGCAAGCCAGCAAGCCAGCAAGCCAGCAAGCCAGCAAGCCAGCAAGCCAGCAAGCCAGCAAGCCAGCAAGCCAGCAAGCCAGCAAGCCAGCAAGCCAGCAAGCCAGCAAGCCAGCAAGCCAGCAAGCCAGCAAGCCAGCAAGCCAGCAAGCCAGCAAGCCAGCAAGCCAGCAAGCCAGCAAGCCAGCAAGCCAGCAAGCCAGCAAGCCAGCAAGCCAGCAAGCCAGCAAGCCAGCAAGCCAGCAAGCCAGCAAGCCAGCAAGCCAGCAAGCCAGCAAGCCAGCAAGCCAGCAAGCCAGCAAGCCAGCAAGCCAGCAAGCCAGCAAGCCAGCAAGCCAGCAAGCCAGCAAGCCAGCAAGCCAGCAAGCCAGCAAGCCAGCAAGCCAGCAAGCCAGCAAGCCAGCAAGCCAGCAAGCCAGCAAGCCAGCAAGCCAGCAAGCCAGCAAGCCAGCAAGCCAGCAAGCCAGCAAGCCAGCAAGCCAGCAAGCCAGCAAGCCAGCAAGCCAGCAAGCCAGCAAGCCAGCAAGCAGCAAGCCAGCAAGCCAGCAAGCCAGCAAGCCAGCAAGCCAGCAAGCCAGCAAGCCAGCAAGCCAGCAAGCCAGCAAGCCAGCAAGCCAGCAAGCCAGCAAGCCAGCAAGCCAGCAAGCCAGCAAGCCAGCAAGCCAGCAAGCCAGCAAGCCAGCAAGCCAGCAAGCCAGCAAGCCAGCAAGCCAGCAAGCCAGCAAGCCAGCAAGCCAGCAAGCCAGCAAGCCAGCAAGCCAGCAAGCCAGCAAGCCAGCAAGCCAGCAAGCCAGCAAGCCAGCAAGCCAGCAAGCCAGCAAGCCAGCAAGCCAGCAAGCCAGCAAGCCAGCAAGCCAGCAAGCAGCAAGCCAGCAAGCCAGCAAGCCAGCAAGCCAGCAAGCCAGCAAGCCAGCAAGCCAGCAAGCCAGCAAGCCAGCAAGCCAGCAAGCCAGCAAGCCAGCAAGCCAGCAAGCCAGCAAGCCAGCAAGCCAGCAAGCCAGCAAGCCAGCAAGCCAGCAAGCCAGCAAGCAGCAAGCCAGCAAGCCAGCAAGCCAGCAAGCCAGCAAGCCAGCAAGCCAGCAAGCCAGCAAGCCAGCAAGCCAGCAAGCCAGCAAGCCAGCAAGCCAGCAAGCCAGCAAGCCAGCAAGCCAGCAAGCCAGCAAGCCAGCAAGCCAGCAAGCCAGCAAGCCAGCAAGCCAGCAAGCCAGCAAGCCAGCAAGCCAGCAAGCCAGCAAGCAGCAAGCCAGCAAGCCAGCAAGCCAGCAAGCCAGCAAGCCAGCAAGCCAGCAAGCAAGCAAGCCAAGCAAGCAAGCAAGCAAGCAAGCAAGCAAGCAAGCAAGCAAGCAAGCAAGCAAGCAAGCAAGCAAGCAAGCAAGCAAGCAAGCAAGCAAGCAAGCAAGCAGCAAGCAAGCAAGCAAGCAAGCAAGCAAGCAAGCAAGCAAGCAAGCAAGCAAGCAAGCAAGCAAGCAAGCAAGCAAGCAAGCAAGCAAGCAAGCAAGCAAGCAAGCAAGCAAGCAAGCAAGCAAGCAAGCAAGCAAGCAAGCAAGCAAGCAAGCAAGCAAGCAAGCAAGCAAGCAAGCAAGCAAGCAAGCAAGCAAGCAAGCAAGCAAGCAAGCAAGCAAGCAAGCAAGCAAGCAAGCAGCAAGCAAGCAAGCAAGCAAGCAAGCAAGCAAGCAAGCAAGCAAGCAAGCAAGCAAGCAAGCAAGCAAGCAAGCAAGCAAGCAAGCAAGCAAGCAAGCAAGCAAGCAAGCAAGCAAGCAAGCAAGCAAGCAAGCAAGAGCAAGCAAGCAAGCAAGCAAGCAAGCAAGCAAGCAAGCAAGCAAGCAAGCAAGCAAGCAAGCAAGCAAGCAAGCAAGCAACAAGCAAGCAAGCAAGCAAGCAAGCAAGCAAGCAAGCAAGCAAGCAAGCAAGCAAGCAAGCAAGCAAGCAAGCAAGCAAGCAAGCAAGCAAGCAAGCAAGCAAGCAAGCAAGCAAGCAAGCAAGCAAGCAAGCAAGCAAGCAAGCAAGCAAGCAAGCAAGCAAGCAAGCAAGCAAGCAAGCAAGCAAGCAAGCAAGCAAGCAAGCAAGCAAGCAAGCAAGCAAGCAAGCAAGCAAGCAAGCAAGCAAGCAAGCAAGCAAGCAAGCAAGCAAGCAAGCAAGCAAGCAAGCAAGCAAGCAAGCAAGCAAGCAAGCAAGCAAGCAAGCAAGCAAGCAAGCAAGCAAGCAAGCAAGCAAGCAAGCAAGCAAGCAAGCAAGCAAGCAAGCAAGCAAGCAAGCAAGCAAGCAAGCAAGCAAGCAAGCAAGCAAGCAAGCAAGCAAGCAAGCAAGCAAGCAAGCAAGCAAGCAAGCAAGCAAGCAAGCAAGCAAGCAAGCAAGCAAGCAAGCAAGCAAGCAAGCAAGCAAGCAAGCAAGCAAGCAAGCAAGCAAGCAAGCAAGCAAGCAAGCAAGCAAGCAAGCAAGCAAGCAAGCAAGCAAGCAAGCAAGCAAGCAAGCAAGCAAGCAAGCAAGCAAGCAAGCAAGCAAGCAAGCAAGCAAGCAAGCAAGCAAGCAAGCAAGCAAGCAAGCAAGCAAGCAAGCAAGCAAGCAAGCAAGCAAGCAAGCAAGCAAGCAAGCAAGCAAGCAAGCAAGCAAGCAAGCAAGCAAGCAAGCAAGCAAGCAAGCAAGCAAGCAAGCAAGCAAGCAAGCAAGCAAGCAAGCAAGCAAGCAAGCAAGCAAGCAAGCAAGCAAGCAAGCAAGCAAGCAAGCAAGCAAGCAAGCAAGCAAGCAAGCAAGCAAGCAAGCAAGCAAGCAAGCAAGCAAGCAAGCAAGCAAGCAAGCAAGCAAGCAAGCAAGCAAGCAAGCAAGCAAGCAAGCAAGCAAGCAGCAAGCAAGCAAGCAAGCAAGCAAGCAAGCAAGCAAGCAAGCAAGCAAGCAAGCAAGCAAGCAAGCAAGCAAGCAAGCAAGCAAGCAAGCAAGCAAGCAAGCAAGCAAGCAAGCAAGCAAGCAAGCAAGCAAGCAAGCAAGCAAGCAAGCAAGCAAGCAAGCAAGCAAGCAAGCAAGCAAGCAAGCAAGCAAGCAAGCAAGCAAGCAAGCAAGCAAGCAAGCAAGCAAGCAAGCAAGCAAGCAAGCAAGCAAGCAAGCAAGCAAGCAAGCAAGCAAGCAAGCAAGCAAGCAAGCAAGCAAGCAAGCAAGCAAGCAAGCAAGCAAGCAAGCAAGCAAGCAAGCAAGCAAGCAAGCAAGCAAGCAAGCAAGCAAGCAAGCAAGCAAGCAAGCAAGCAAGCAAGCAAGCAAGCAAGCAAGCAAGCAAGCAAGCAAGCAAGCAAGCAAGCAAGCAAGCAAGCAAGCAAGCAAGCAAGCAAGCAAGCAAGCAAGCAAGCAAGCAAGCAAGCAAGCAAGCAAGCAAGCAAGCAAGCAAGCAAGCAAGCAAGCAAGCAAGCAAGCAAGCAAGCAAGCAAGCAAGCAAGCAAGCAAGCAAGCAAGCAAGCAAGCAAGCAAGCAAGCAAGCAAGCAAGCAAGCAAGCAAGCAAGCAAGCAAGCAAGCAAGCAAGCAAGCAAGCAAGCAAGCAAGCAAGCAAGCAAGCAAGCAAGCAAGCAAGCAAGCAAGCAAGCAAGCAAGCAAGCAAGCAAGCAAGCAAGCAAGCAAGCAAGCAAGCAAGCAAGCAAGCAAGCAAGCAAGCAAGCAAGCAAGCAAGCAAGCAAGCAAGCAAGCAAGCAAGCAAGCAAGCAAGCAAGCAAGCAAGCAAGCAAGCAAGCAAGCAAGCAAGCAAGCAAGCAAGCAAGCAAGCAAGCAAGCAAGCAAGCAAGCAAGCAAGCAAGCAAGCAAGCAAGCAGCAAGCAAGCAAGCAAGCAAGCAAGCAAGCAAGCAAGCAAGCAAGCAAGCAAGCAAGCAAGCAAGCAAGCAAGCAAGCAAGCAAGCAAGCAAGCAAGCAAGCAAGCAAGCAAGCAAGCAAGCAAGCAAGCAAGCAAGCAAGC
>CAXIVS010000685.1:37500-40000 GCA_964035775.1 Osedax frankpressi | reverse complement strand
AATTTTTTACTTGTAAATTTTTTAACTCGTAAAATTTTTGTATCCTTAAATTTTTTTTAATTTTTGTATTTGTAAATATTTTATTAATTTTTCGCAATTATAAAAATTTTCGAACTTGTAAAAATTTTTTACTTGTAAATTTTTTAACTCGTAAATTTTTTGTATCCTTAAAATTTTTTTTAATTTTTGTATTTGTAAATATTTTATTAATTTTTATGGTCGTAAAAAAAACCCGACATAAAAACCTTATAATAAATATTTAAAAAAATATCACCCCCACCCCCCCCCGAAGCATCAAAATTTAAAATGTTTTGTATTTTAATGCTCAGGGTTTGGTTTCGGCTGAAATGTGTATTATTAAAGTAAATTTAATAACACCCGCAATCAACTTTCACCAATTAATTCAACTTCGTCTTCGAGTCCTCGATATTAAACTTCGTCTTCGGGTCCTCGATATTAAACTTCGTCTTCGGGTTCTCGATATTAAACTTCGTCTTCGGGTCCTCGATATTAAACTTCGTCTTCGGGTTCTCGATATTAAACTTCGTCTTCGGGTCCTCGATATTAAACTTCGTCTTCGGGTCCTCGATATTAAACTTTGTCTGTTAACGTTAACGTTAACGTTAACGTTAACGTTAACGTTAACGTTAAACTCATAGTATTCGTATGATCTTCGATAGAAATTCCGTTAAACTTGTACCCGCACGTTAGTCTCTACGCTCGTTGTTCACAATGTTAGATTTCGATAACCTTAATCGTATTTACTCCCGCCGTTTACCCTTGTTCGGTTGAATTTCATTACTTTTACATTCGGAGCACTGCGTAGAAATCATATCGCTTCATCACCGGCATAAGAATATCGTTACCGCGGCTTTCATTTTAAGGGCTAGTTGATTCGGCAGGTGAGTTGTTACACACTCCTTAGCGGATTCCGACTTCTATGGCCACCGCCCTGCTGTCTATATCAATCAACACCTTTGGCGCGGTTCTCAAACAGCCTTTTCACCTTTTCACGAGCGTCGTCTCGAGTAGGCATAACGCTCCTTTCCAGTCCCGATGCGCCTCGGGCAGGCTCAACAAAATTACCGATCCGAAAGACCGTGCAGGCTTGAATAACCTTAATAGACAAATACCGGGATTACCACTCCACCACGACATCGCCTCCGTTGGTCTGTGTCCAGCGGGCGCTACGTAGAGGTAGAGATTATCTTGATGGCATACGCGTATGCCACCCTTGCTCAACAGGTATGCACATGTGCGAGTAACTAGTCATCACTTTTCAGGCGGATTCAGACAGACTTATCGGGCCAATACCCTTAATAGACAAATACCGGGATTACCACTCCACCACGACATCGCCTCCGTTGGTCTGTGTCCAGCGGGCGCTACGTAGAGGTAAAGATTATCTTGATGGCATACGCGTATGCCACCCTTGCTCAACAGGTATGCACATGTGCGAGTAACTAGTCATCACTTTTCAGGCGGATTCAGACAGACTTATCGGGCCAATACCCTTAATAGACAAATACCGGGATTACCACTCCACCACGACATCGCCTCCGTTGGTCTGTGTCCAGCGGGCGCTACGTAGAGGTAGAGATTATCTTGATGGCATACGCGTATGCCACCCTTGCTCAACAGGTATGCACATGTGCGAGTAACTAGTCATCACTTTTCAGGCGGATTCAGACAGACTTATCGGGCCAATACCCTTAATAGACAAATACCGGGATTACCACTCCACCACGACATCGCCTCCGTTGGTCTGTGTCCAGCGGGCGCTACGTAGAGGTAAAGATTATCTTGATGGCATACGCGTATGCCACCCTTGCTCAACAGGTATGCACATGTGCGAGTAACTAGTCATCACTTTTCAGGCGGATTCAGACAGACTTATCGGGCCAATACCCTTAATAGACAAATACCGGGATTACCACTCCACCACGACATCGCCTCCGTTGGTCTGTGTCCAGCGGGCGCTACGTAGAGGTAGAGATTATCTTGATGGCATACGCGTATGCCACCCTTGCTCAACAGGTATGCACATGTGCGAGTAACTAGTCATCACTTTTCAGGCGGATTCAGACAGACTTATCGGGCCAATACCCTTAATAGACAAATACCGGGATTACCACTCCACCACGACATCGCCTCCGTTGGTCTGTGTCCAGCGGGCGCTACGTAGAGGTAGAGATTATCTTGATGGCATACGCGTATGCCACCCTTGCTCAACAGGTATGCACATGTGCGAGTAACTAGTCATCACTTTTCAGGCGGATTCATATAGACTTATCAGGTCATATACCCTTAATAGAGTCATAGTTACTGCCGCCAAGGATATCATGATTAATCGTCTTAGTTGGTTAATACAATATGCGTTGCTAAATACAATTTAATGTACAAAATCAACGATTATTCAGTATCGTTTAAATAAAACTCCCCGATAAACCGAAACAATTACGAACGATTTGTATTCGAGTTATTTCAGGATATCGGAGAA
>CAXIVS010000685.1:25000-30000 GCA_964035775.1 Osedax frankpressi | reverse complement strand
CCGAGTTGAAAACTCTTAGTCCGTCTCAGAACACGAATAGTTAGGTTCGCCTAATTAATTCGTTGCCTATATGCGAAATCAAAATAGTTTTCTCTTCGATTAGTTAGGTTTGCCTAATTAATTGTTTACCGAGTTGAAAACTCTTAGTCCGTCTCAGAACACGAATAGTTAGGTTCGCCTAATTAATTCGTTGCCTATATGCGAAATCAAAATAGTTTTCTCTTCGATTAGTTAGGTTTGCCTAATTAATTGTTTACCGAGTTGAAAACTCTTAGTCCGTCTCAGAACACGAATAGTTAGGTTCGCCTAATTAATTCGTTGCCTATATGCGAAATCAAAATAGTTTTCTCTTCGATTAGTTAGGTTTGCCTAATTAATTGTTTACCGAGTTGAAAACTCTTAGTCCGTCTCAGAACACGAATAGTTAGGTTCGCCTAATTAATTCGTTGCCTATATGGGAAATCAAAATAGTTTTCTCTTCGATTAGTTAGGTTTGCCTAATTAATTGTTTACCGAGTTGAAAACTCTTAGTCCGTCTCAGAACACGAATAGTTAGGTTCGCCTAATTAATTCGTTGCCTATATGGGAAATCAAAATAGTTTTCTCTTCGATTAGTTAGTTTTGCCTAATTAATTGTTTACCGAGTTGAAAACTCTTAGTCCGTCTCAGAACACGAATAGTTAGGTTCGCCTAATTAATTCGTTGCCTATATGCGAAATCAAAATAGTTTTCTCTTCGATTAGTTAGGTTTGCCTAATTAATTGTTTACCGAGTTGAAAACTCTTAGTCCGTCTCAGAACACGAATAGTTAGGTTCGCCTAATTAATTCGTTGCCTATATGCGAAATCAAAATAGTTTTCTCTTCGATTAGTTAGTTTTGCCTAATTAATTGTTTACCGAGTTGAAAACTCTTAGTCCGTCTCAGAACACGAATAGTTAGGTTCGCCTAATTAATTCGTTGCCTATATGCGAAATCAAAATAGTTTTCTCTTCGATTAGTTAGGTTTGCCTAATTAATTGTTTACCGAGTTGAAAACTCTTAGTCCGTCTCAGAACACGAATAGTTAGGTTCGCCTAATTAATTCGTTGCCTATATGCGAAATCAAAATAGTTTTCTCTTCGATTAGTTAGGTTTGCCTAATTAATTGTTTACCGAGTTGAAAACTCTTAGTCCGTCTCAGAACACGAATAGTTAGGTTCGCCTAATTAATTCGTTGCCTATATGCGAAATCAAAATAGTTTTCTCTTCGATTAGTTAGGTTTGCCTAATTAATTATTTGCTTATTGGTGAAATAATAAACCTTTCCACTGCGATTATATCACGGTGAATTGGTTTGATTTACTTGCATAAGTAAAAATTGCATTGATACAAATGAAAATTGTTTTGACTAGCTTTGATTATCTAAAAATTTTAACCATTTCACTATGATTTTATCATGGTGAAATGGTTTTTTATACGTAAAGTACTTCCGAACATTTTATAATTATTTCTGATTTGTGAAAATTTTCAAAGTTGGATATTTTTAACATTTTTGTACACGTGAATATTTTATTAATTGTGAAAATTCGAAAAATTTTGACTCTAAAAAAAATGTTCTTAATTTTTCGTAATTATAAAACTTTTCGAACTTGTAAAAATTTTTTACTTGTAAATTTTTTTAAAATTTTTGTATTTGTAAATATTTTATTAATTTTTCGCAATTATAAAAATTTTCGAACTTGTAAAAATTTTTTACTTGTAAATTTTTTAACTCGTAAAATTTTTGTATCCTTAAATTTTTTTTAATTTTTGTATTTGTAAATATTTTATTAATTTTTCGCAATTATAAAAATTTTCGAACTTGTAAAAATTTTTTACTTGTAAATTTTTTAACTCGTAAATTTTTTGTATCCTTAAAATTTTTTTTAATTTTTGTATTTGTAAATATTTTATTAATTTTTATGGTCGTAAAAAAAACCCGACATAAAAACCTTATAATAAATATTTAAAAAAATATCACCCCCACCCCCCCCCGAAGCATCAAAATTTAAAATGTTTTGTATTTTAATGCTCAGGGTTTGGTTTCGGCTGAAATGTGTATTATTAAAGTAAATTTAATAACACCCGCAATCAACTTTCACCAATTAATTCAACTTCGTCTTCGAGTCCTCGATATTAAACTTCGTCTTCGGGTCCTCGATATTAAACTTCGTCTTCGGGTTCTCGATATTAAACTTCGTCTTCGGGTCCTCGATATTAAACTTCGTCTTCGGGTTCTCGATATTAAACTTCGTCTTCGGGTCCTCGATATTAAACTTCGTCTTCGGGTCCTCGATATTAAACTTTGTCTGTTAACGTTAACGTTAACGTTAACGTTAACGTTAACGTTAACGTTAAACTCATAGTATTCGTATGATCTTCGATAGAAATTCCGTTAAACTTGTACCCGCACGTTAGTCTCTACGCTCGTTGTTCACAATGTTAGATTTCGATAACCTTAATCGTATTTACTCCCGCCGTTTACCCTTGTTCGGTTGAATTTCATTACTTTTACATTCGGAGCACTGCGTAGAAATCATATCGCTTCATCACCGGCATAAGAATATCGTTACCGCGGCTTTCATTTTAAGGGCTAGTTGATTCGGCAGGTGAGTTGTTACACACTCCTTAGCGGATTCCGACTTCTATGGCCACCGCCCTGCTGTCTATATCAATCAACACCTTTGGCGCGGTTCTCAAACAGCCTTTTCACCTTTTCACGAGCGTCGTCTCGAGTAGGCATAACGCTCCTTTCCAGTCCCGATGCGCCTCGGGCAGGCTCAACAAAATTACCGATCCGAAAGACCGTGCAGGCTTGAATAACCTTAATAGACAAATACCGGGATTACCACTCCACCACGACATCGCCTCCGTTGGTCTGTGTCCAGCGGGCGCTACGTAGAGGTAGAGATTATCTTGATGGCATACGCGTATGCCACCCTTGCTCAACAGGTATGCACATGTGCGAGTAACTAGTCATCACTTTTCAGGCGGATTCAGACAGACTTATCGGGCCAATACCCTTAATAGACAAATACCGGGATTACCACTCCACCACGACATCGCCTCCGTTGGTCTGTGTCCAGCGGGCGCTACGTAGAGGTAAAGATTATCTTGATGGCATACGCGTATGCCACCCTTGCTCAACAGGTATGCACATGTGCGAGTAACTAGTCATCACTTTTCAGGCGGATTCAGACAGACTTATCGGGCCAATACCCTTAATAGACAAATACCGGGATTACCACTCCACCACGACATCGCCTCCGTTGGTCTGTGTCCAGCGGGCGCTACGTAGAGGTAGAGATTATCTTGATGGCATACGCGTATGCCACCCTTGCTCAACAGGTATGCACATGTGCGAGTAACTAGTCATCACTTTTCAGGCGGATTCAGACAGACTTATCGGGCCAATACCCTTAATAGACAAATACCGGGATTACCACTCCACCACGACATCGCCTCCGTTGGTCTGTGTCCAGCGGGCGCTACGTAGAGGTAAAGATTATCTTGATGGCATACGCGTATGCCACCCTTGCTCAACAGGTATGCACATGTGCGAGTAACTAGTCATCACTTTTCAGGCGGATTCAGACAGACTTATCGGGCCAATACCCTTAATAGACAAATACCGGGATTACCACTCCACCACGACATCGCCTCCGTTGGTCTGTGTCCAGCGGGCGCTACGTAGAGGTAGAGATTATCTTGATGGCATACGCGTATGCCACCCTTGCTCAACAGGTATGCACATGTGCGAGTAACTAGTCATCACTTTTCAGGCGGATTCAGACAGACTTATCGGGCCAATACCCTTAATAGACAAATACCGGGATTACCACTCCACCACGACATCGCCTCCGTTGGTCTGTGTCCAGCGGGCGCTACGTAGAGGTAGAGATTATCTTGATGGCATACGCGTATGCCACCCTTGCTCAACAGGTATGCACATGTGCGAGTAACTAGTCATCACTTTTCAGGCGGATTCATATAGACTTATCAGGTCATATACCCTTAATAGAGTCATAGTTACTGCCGCCAAGGATATCATGATTAATCGTCTTAGTTGGTTAATACAATATGCGTTGCTAAATACAATTTAATGTACAAAATCAACGATTATTCAGTATCGTTTAAATAAAACTCCCCGATAAACCGAAACAATTACGAACGATTTGTATTCGAGTTATTTCAGGATATCGGAGAAATTGAATATGAATAAATATGAATATTTAATAAAAAAAAATTTTTTGTCTCGAAAATTTTTTTTTTTGAGGCCCACGGGCCTCAAAAAAAAAAATTTTCGAGACAAAAAATTTTTTAAAATTAAACATTCAGTTGTTTAAATAAGCTCAATCGGTAATTATAATTATCGTCAAAAGTTACTATAACGTGTTCTTTAGGTCTAAACATTACGATGTTTCTATTATATCGAACATTAAAACGAAACATACCTAGTTTGCTATGTATGCGATAAATTCGACGTTATTTTATCTTGATATTTACTTTATGATGAATTGAGATTATGTTATTTGTACAGGATATTTGTTCTTCGCCTCTTATTAGTTTGCAAGTTTTATCGTTCGTAGGGATGTAACCGCGATGTAATGACGTGGAATTGTATGGGATATTTGGTTTATACGTCACCTTTGGTAATTGTTAATTTCTAATGTTCATTTTCCACAAAATTATAAATTATATGACTAAATCGAACATTATTAGTAACATATTATTGATTGAAAATACGTTGCAACGCATTCATATCGTACTTTAATTACTCGATGTTTGAAAAATTAATTCTTAAAAATGTATTCTGGCTGTATTTAATTTTTATTAATTAATTCATTCTAATAAGTGAATTATACGTCAAAGACACTTGTTGCTAAACACCGGCAGTGAAGTTTTTCGGAAATTCCTGTATTGATTAGCGCTAACATTTTCGTAACCTTGGTCCTCAATTATGTATTCGGTCTCGATTAAA
>CAXIVS010000685.1:12500-15000 GCA_964035775.1 Osedax frankpressi | reverse complement strand
CACCAATTAATTCAACTTCGTCTTCGAGTCCTCGATATTAAACTTCGTCTTCGGGTCCTCGATATTAAACTTCGTCTTCGGGTTCTCGATATTAAACTTCGTCTTCGGGTCCTCGATATTAAACTTCGTCTTCGGGTTCTCGATATTAAACTTCGTCTTCGGGTCCTCGATATTAAACTTCGTCTTCGGGTCCTCGATATTAAACTTTGTCTGTTAACGTTAACGTTAACGTTAACGTTAACGTTAACGTTAACGTTAAACTCATAGTATTCGTATGATCTTCGATAGAAATTCCGTTAAACTTGTACCCGCACGTTAGTCTCTACGCTCGTTGTTCACAATGTTAGATTTCGATAACCTTAATCGTATTTACTCCCGCCGTTTACCCTTGTTCGGTTGAATTTCATTACTTTTACATTCGGAGCACTGCGTAGAAATCATATCGCTTCATCACCGGCATAAGAATATCGTTACCGCGGCTTTCATTTTAAGGGCTAGTTGATTCGGCAGGTGAGTTGTTACACACTCCTTAGCGGATTCCGACTTCTATGGCCACCGCCCTGCTGTCTATATCAATCAACACCTTTGGCGCGGTTCTCAAACAGCCTTTTCACCTTTTCACGAGCGTCGTCTCGAGTAGGCATAACGCTCCTTTCCAGTCCCGATGCGCCTCGGGCAGGCTCAACAAAATTACCGATCCGAAAGACCGTGCAGGCTTGAATAACCTTAATAGACAAATACCGGGATTACCACTCCACCACGACATCGCCTCCGTTGGTCTGTGTCCAGCGGGCGCTACGTAGAGGTAGAGATTATCTTGATGGCATACGCGTATGCCACCCTTGCTCAACAGGTATGCACATGTGCGAGTAACTAGTCATCACTTTTCAGGCGGATTCAGACAGACTTATCGGGCCAATACCCTTAATAGACAAATACCGGGATTACCACTCCACCACGACATCGCCTCCGTTGGTCTGTGTCCAGCGGGCGCTACGTAGAGGTAAAGATTATCTTGATGGCATACGCGTATGCCACCCTTGCTCAACAGGTATGCACATGTGCGAGTAACTAGTCATCACTTTTCAGGCGGATTCAGACAGACTTATCGGGCCAATACCCTTAATAGACAAATACCGGGATTACCACTCCACCACGACATCGCCTCCGTTGGTCTGTGTCCAGCGGGCGCTACGTAGAGGTAGAGATTATCTTGATGGCATACGCGTATGCCACCCTTGCTCAACAGGTATGCACATGTGCGAGTAACTAGTCATCACTTTTCAGGCGGATTCAGACAGACTTATCGGGCCAATACCCTTAATAGACAAATACCGGGATTACCACTCCACCACGACATCGCCTCCGTTGGTCTGTGTCCAGCGGGCGCTACGTAGAGGTAAAGATTATCTTGATGGCATACGCGTATGCCACCCTTGCTCAACAGGTATGCACATGTGCGAGTAACTAGTCATCACTTTTCAGGCGGATTCAGACAGACTTATCGGGCCAATACCCTTAATAGACAAATACCGGGATTACCACTCCACCACGACATCGCCTCCGTTGGTCTGTGTCCAGCGGGCGCTACGTAGAGGTAGAGATTATCTTGATGGCATACGCGTATGCCACCCTTGCTCAACAGGTATGCACATGTGCGAGTAACTAGTCATCACTTTTCAGGCGGATTCAGACAGACTTATCGGGCCAATACCCTTAATAGACAAATACCGGGATTACCACTCCACCACGACATCGCCTCCGTTGGTCTGTGTCCAGCGGGCGCTACGTAGAGGTAGAGATTATCTTGATGGCATACGCGTATGCCACCCTTGCTCAACAGGTATGCACATGTGCGAGTAACTAGTCATCACTTTTCAGGCGGATTCATATAGACTTATCAGGTCATATACCCTTAATAGAGTCATAGTTACTGCCGCCAAGGATATCATGATTAATCGTCTTAGTTGGTTAATACAATATGCGTTGCTAAATACAATTTAATGTACAAAATCAACGATTATTCAGTATCGTTTAAATAAAACTCCCCGATAAACCGAAACAATTACGAACGATTTGTATTCGAGTTATTTCAGGATATCGGAGAAATTGAATATGAATAAATATGAATATTTAATAAAAAAAAATTTTTTGTCTCGAAAATTTTTTTTTTTGAGGCCCGTGGGCCTCCTCGCGAAAAAATACGTGTTTTTTTCAATTTTTGACATAGGTGCAGTTGACGACTTTTTTTTTTTTTTTTTTAGTTAGCTACGGATTATGATTCGTTCTGTTCTAACTAGTGTAAATAGCTATGTCGCAACTTTTACTTATCAATTGTTAAAAAGTTATAGGCGGTTGAATTTTTGTTTTTTTTTTTTAGACCTCAATAACTCTTAAAGTAATGCGAATTGTATGACCATTCAAACTGTCCGACCTTATATTAATACGAAGATAATTATTTAATTAAAAAAAGTACAATATTTTTTTTGAAAATTTTTTT
>CAXIVS010000685.1:0-2500 GCA_964035775.1 Osedax frankpressi | reverse complement strand
CTCTTAGTCCGTCTCAGAACACGAATAGTTAGGTTCGCCTAATTAATTCGTTGCCTATATGGGAAATCAAAATAGTTTTCTCTTCGATTAGTTAGGTTTGCCTAATTAATTGTTTACCGAGTTGAAAACTCTTAGTCCGTCTCAGAACACGAATAGTTAGGTTCGCCTAATTAATTCGTTGCCTATATGGGAAATCAAAATAGTTTTCTCTTCGATTAGTTAGTTTTGCCTAATTAATTGTTTACCGAGTTGAAAACTCTTAGTCCGTCTCAGAACACGAATAGTTAGGTTCGCCTAATTAATTCGTTGCCTATATGCGAAATCAAAATAGTTTTCTCTTCGATTAGTTAGGTTTGCCTAATTAATTGTTTACCGAGTTGAAAACTCTTAGTCCGTCTCAGAACACGAATAGTTAGGTTCGCCTAATTAATTCGTTGCCTATATGCGAAATCAAAATAGTTTTCTCTTCGATTAGTTAGTTTTGCCTAATTAATTGTTTACCGAGTTGAAAACTCTTAGTCCGTCTCAGAACACGAATAGTTAGGTTCGCCTAATTAATTCGTTGCCTATATGCGAAATCAAAATAGTTTTCTCTTCGATTAGTTAGGTTTGCCTAATTAATTGTTTACCGAGTTGAAAACTCTTAGTCCGTCTCAGAACACGAATAGTTAGGTTCGCCTAATTAATTCGTTGCCTATATGCGAAATCAAAATAGTTTTCTCTTCAATTAGTTAGGTTTGCCTAATTAATTGTTTACCGAGTTGAAAACTCTTAGTCCGTCTCAGAACACGAATAGTTAGGTTCGCCTAATTAATTCGTTGCCTATATGCGAAATCAAAATAGTTTTCTCTTCGATTAGTTAGGTTTGCCTAATTAATTATTTGCTTATTGGTGAAATAATAAACCTTTCCACTGCGATTATATCACGGTGAATTGGTTTGATTTACTTGCATAAGTAAAAATTGCATTGATACAAATGAAAATTGTTTTGACTAGCTTTGATTATCTAAAAATTTTAACCATTTCACTATGATTTTATCATGGTGAAATGGTTTTTTATACGTAAAGTACTTCCGAACATTTTATAATTATTTCTGATTTGTGAAAATTTTCAAAGTTGGATATTTTTAACATTTTTGTACACGTGAATATTTTATTAATTGTGAAAATTCGAAAAATTTTGACTCTAAAAAAAATGTTCTTAATTTTTCGTAATTATAAAACTTTTCGAACTTGTAAAAATTTTTTACTTGTAAATTTTTTTAAAATTTTTGTATTTGTAAATATTTTATTAATTTTTCGCAATTATAAAAATTTTCGAACTTGTAAAAATTTTTTACTTGTAAATTTTTTAACTCGTAAAATTTTTGTATCCTTAAATTTTTTTTAATTTTTGTATTTGTAAATATTTTATTAATTTTTCGCAATTATAAAAATTTTCGAACTTGTAAAAATTTTTTACTTGTAAATTTTTTAACTCGTAAATTTTTTGTATCCTTAAAATTTTTTTTAATTTTTGTATTTGTAAATATTTTATTAATTTTTATGGTCGTAAAAAAAACCCGACATAAAAACCTTATAATAAATATTTAAAAAAATATCACCCCCACCCCCCCCCGAAGCATCAAAATTTAAAATGTTTTGTATTTTAATGCTCAGGGTTTGGTTTCGGCTGAAATGTGTATTATTAAAGTAAATTTAATAACACCCGCAATCAACTTTCACCAATTAATTCAACTTCGTCTTCGAGTCCTCGATATTAAACTTCGTCTTCGGGTCCTCGATATTAAACTTCGTCTTCGGGTTCTCGATATTAAACTTCGTCTTCGGGTCCTCGATATTAAACTTCGTCTTCGGGTTCTCGATATTAAACTTCGTCTTCGGGTCCTCGATATTAAACTTCGTCTTCGGGTCCTCGATATTAAACTTTGTCTGTTAACGTTAACGTTAACGTTAACGTTAACGTTAACGTTAACGTTAAACTCATAGTATTCGTATGATCTTCGATAGAAATTCCGTTAAACTTGTACCCGCACGTTAGTCTCTACGCTCGTTGTTCACAATGTTAGATTTCGATAACCTTAATCGTATTTACTCCCGCCGTTTACCCTTGTTCGGTTGAATTTCATTACTTTTACATTCGGAGCACTGCGTAGAAATCATATCGCTTCATCACCGGCATAAGAATATCGTTACCGCGGCTTTCATTTTAAGGGCTAGTTGATTCGGCAGGTGAGTTGTTACACACTCCTTAGCGGATTCCGACTTCTATGGCCACCGCCCTGCTGTCTATATCAATCAACACCTTTGGCGCGGTTCTCAAACAGCCTTTTCACCTTTTCACGAGCGTCGTCTCGAGTAGGCATAACGCTCCTTTCCAGTCCCGATGCGCCTCGGGCAGGCTCAACAAAATTACCGATCCGAAAGACCGTGCAGGCTTGAATAACCTTAATAGACAAATACCGGGATTACCACTCCACCACGACATCGCCTCCGTTGG
>CAXIVS010000684.1:0-11577 GCA_964035775.1 Osedax frankpressi | reverse complement strand
TACTCAGTAATATTAATTAATGCAGGATCACGATAGTTAGGAGTATATACCTTATACGACACACATATATCTGAACAATAATGTCATGTATATACGATTGATTGATTTACCGTATCCAAGCCTGCGGAGTTACATTGAGATGTTAACACGCATTAAGTTTAACTCGTGACTCCTGCATAGCGGTGTATAACTGTATAAGCCGTTAATTATGTAAATATACAAAGAATATATTAATTAAATTCAATAATGAGTACAAATTAATTAAATAATATATACAAAAAATCACTCATTTAAATAATATTATATATTACATATCTTAATTAACCATTAATTCAATACAATATAATTAATATGATTTACAATATAATTACAATGTAACAGATATTTTGAATCCCTCAATATATCGAAGTTTTTTAATCTACAAAAACACGAATTTACAAATATTCAGAAACGTGTTTTATACGAAGTTAACGTATTATTGTATTATTGTACTTTTTAAATTTGATAATCGATCGATCCTGGATTACAATTACAAACATGTGAAACAATTAATCACAATCAATGAAATCTCTTCAAAAACAATGAATTATTATACCGTTATAATAATAATACCATTTCTATACAAATAGAGTTTGGAGATATAAAACTGTTCTACTATATCCTCATTATATACTCATTATGAACTATAACCCCTACAGTATACATTATATACTATTGTTGTATATAAATATTATTATATTACTCCATAAATAATTGAATTCAATATATATTACTATAGTTTATAATATTATATATTATAACACTGGATACACTTTACCATATTGAACTATACTAGAATGTAGTGCTGTCTGGTACAGGTATAGAGATAAGGCATTATAAATTCGCAGCATATTGCACTACATGCCCAATTGAATTTCTATACAATATGTATTATTAATGATTTGTTATGTTATAGCTTGTTTTTATTTATTTCATATCATCTTATTATATAAATATATGTGTGTGTGTGTGTGTGTGTGTGTGTGTGTGCGTGTGTGTGTGCGTGTGCGTGTGCGTGTGGGGATATACTCTTATATGTTTAATTATTTAGTAAATAAGTTTAATAATATGCATATGTCAGGTGTAACGAAGAATATGAATCCCTTTTAAAAAAGCGGACGATTTACTGAATTTCCGATTTACACCGCTAATATCTCTAGTCGAACCCTGTTGTCCGTTTAGCTCGTGACCCAATTTTGGTATACCCACCTTTGTTGGCAGTTTATTGACCTCCGGCGGCCACTCGTAATCTATTGTTATCGGTTGGCATTACTGTCGCCGTGTTCTATAGATCCCCACGGAGTCTTTTCTCGGTAAACAAATACCTGTCTCTATAAATAACCATTTATTTGTTTTCCTAGATTGACGAGGCCTGCGCATATATAGTTCTCGTATAATACTCGGAATTCAGTTAATTTAAAAACAGAACGATTTAGTGTACGCCTCGCATGTCGTATTACCGTGATAGACTTTCTAACGTGTTCGCCGTCCGTCAGACGTGTATACCCGCGGACTTCTGCGCGAACGGCCCACTCGATCGCCTCGCCTATATCCCCCCCTCCCTTATACGGGCATACTATTGTTTTCTGCGTACATTCGCCTAGATGTCTCGGCCGTGATATAATCGATACCTGGCACGAGTGCCGTCATCTATAGCCCGAGGTGCGTTTTTGCTGAATCATCGAATCTATTACGGCCCGTTACTCGTTATCAATGCGGTGCCTCGTGTAAGCTGTCTACGGGTACTTCGTATCGCACCTTTTGGTGGACTAGATACTATTGACTAATGACCATTTACCTCAATTTCTTATGGGCAAAGTGTATTAATGTATAACGTGTTGATTGACGCGTTCATTTCTGTGAGTTCAGCCTATATTTACTTCTCTCTCTCTCTCTCTCTCCTCATTTTCTCATTTTCTCATTTTATCGTATAATTTATCATCGATTTAACTGCCAAGTTTAAATCGGCAGCGATTCCTGTCTGGACGACTATCGACCTAAAACCCTGATACCCTTTACAATTGCACGTATTGTGTACGGCTAGAAGGCCATATCCACATAATATAAAGGTACATCGGTGGTTTACAAACTACAGGTATCTAACAAATACTCTGTTTACCGAGTGATCAGGTACATTGAAGTATCTAGCATGCGTTACTCCCTTTTCACTCTACCTTATTTCATTGTAACTTGCCTAGTAATCTTGACGTTACATCGCTATCTATTCGTACTATTATCATGTTCACATCTTTATTATATGTTTCTTGCAAGTCTCACCCGCACATTCTCACCGAAACTTTAATTGATTACAACTTGCCGACTATAAAAACCCATTCTTTTGTCCTATCCTGGAATCATCCTTTATCCACTTACTTATTATCTCGTCTGTTTTACGTCCTTCTATAGACTGTTACTTACACTATAATATTCTACTTTCATTGCGTATTCATATTATCACTCCATTTTAACTAAATCGTACTATTTGTGTGTGTTTACTATCCGCAATATCTCTGCCCTTTTTAGCGAACGTCATTTATTTATTCGTTGATTTCCATTAATCAAACTCTTCTTACATCAAATAAACAGTTTTCTGTACACTACACCTTACATCATATCTCATGATCCTCCAGCTTCAAATTAAGAATCACTTCTATTCGTATGCTATACCTCAGAATACTTTACCTCGTGTCGCCATATTTCATACCTCTTCTACATTATCTTCAATTCCTTTACCATGAAAATAAAGTAGTGTATTCAAGTAATTCTTGAGATTGTAGCAGTGATTTAAAATAATCACATAAAGAATAGAACGATGTATCGCAGTTTGTTCATAGAATAAACTACGACACTATAGTCGTATAGACATTATAGTAGGGTGTAGACTCATTAACCCTCGGTGTATAAATATAAACCTTCTATCCACTCATATTATACCTATCATACTATAGGTATGCGTATCGTTTACTACTCATCCCTAGTCACTACTCGCCCTACCTCGCATTCTTATTAATATCCATCTTCTTACAGTGTACACGCGTACAGCGTACAGACGTACAACGTACAGCGTACATACGTATAGCGTACACACGTATAGCGTACAGTGTACAGCGTACAGCGTACACACGAATAGCGTAGAGCGTACACACGTACAGCGTACAGTGTACATTGTACAGCGTACAGTGTATACACGTACAGCGTACACACGTACAGCGTACAGTGTATACACGTACAGTGTACATAGCCACACACACTTCATACAATCCTGATTATCTTCTTTCACATTTCCACCATATTACCTTCCTCATATATCTTTAGTATCCATCCATCCACCCCACACACGTTACTTTACTCTTTCTCCCTCCCTCCCTCCCTCCCTCCCTCCCTCCCTCCCTCCCTCCCTCCCTCCCTCCCTCCCTCCCTCCATCTCATACTTACCTAATTACAGGTTGAGATTACCAAGAGTTACTCTAGTGCAGAATGGCATGAGGATCTAAAAGTATTCTTGAGGAAATCCACCGAAACAGACGTACATGGTGTATTCCTGTTTTCCGATACTCAGGTTAATTTTAACTTTGTGTTGAACTTTGTTATTCATGTTTGCGGATTAAGAGAAGTTTAACATAACCTTACCAAGAAACATTACTAACGGAATTACTTACACTAAGGTTAGTTAGTAATGGAAAATTAGGTTAATCAACTGCATAGTTAGAATTTATAAGTGTTGGATATTTAAAAGAATCTTGAATTTGTTATATTGTATCTGAAGGGTTTATTTGTTAAACTCAGATTTGTATTACCAACTTATACATTTTAGAAGATAAATGTAAATATATATATTTACAGTATACATTTTATATTTAATCTATATCTAAATACTGGGTTTATGGTAATTAGTGCGAGACGTGTAGTTTATTAATTAACTTACAAGTTAATTTATTTAGAAATGATGGCATTTAAAGGAAATCAGAATATAGACATACCCATGTTCCAGATTGGTATAAAAGTTACATATATGACATATATGACATATATGACATATATGACATATATGACATATATGACATATATGACATATATGACATATATGTCGAGCTTATTATTAGTATAGTATGTTATTTATAAATTTTTACTAGTTCAAATGGTAACATAATGTCAAATTTATATCGGCACATATAATAACCAAATATTACATATTTATATTTCTGGTACTCCCAGGCTGATAGTATGCAATGTATTCTAGACCTATAATATATATATATATATATATATATATATACCTATATATATATATATATATACATATATATATATATATGTATATGTGTGTATATATATATATATATATTTATATATATATTTATATATATGTATATATATATGTATATATATATATATACATATATATATATATATATATATATATATATATATATATATTTATATATATATGTATGAAGAACTTGTAGATATGTATTTGCATTTTAATGTGTAATTTATATGTGCATACCATTGACTGCATTACAAATACACTATAATCGCTTTTAAATTGAATATATACGTATGTATACATATATATACTGTGTGATATATTTATAAATATAAATATCTATACATATATATGTGTGTGTGTGTGTGTGTATATTTATATAGAATATTCACTGAATTACTCTACAGTCACCAATATTATATTACCTTATATAATAGAATTCTTCTAATATTTTTTATTTTCATTACAGTGAAACTTACTTAATACATGATGTCGTTTGTATAGAACATAAATCACATAAATCTAAATTTATTACATATGTTACATCATTTGTATACATTTATTTCTTGGTGTTTATTAAAACAAGGATTTGCAACTTTTAAAATAATTTATAGACATCAAACTTAATATTTATATAGAATTACAAATATTATTTGTAGTACAATGTATTCTGATGATAATATTGCCTTGCCGGTAACGGTAATTGCAAATTACATTAATCTACCAACTGGTATCATAGTTTTTCAGTAGATGTAATTAGATCATATATATGATGTCATAGGCTAGTTCAGTGTTTATACAAAAAAGTGGCCTAGTTATATTTCATTTTATTTCGTGGTTTGTGTGTGGGTTGTTGTAATATGAATGTATCTACAATTAATTCAATATTACATTTACACTATTAATATGGCCATATACCTCTTTGTATCATACCTGAATCATAAACATACACACATTAGACGTTATTTACCACTATAGTATATTGATATCTAACGAAAGGGTGTTTCGTGAGGTCACTGCAACCATACCTATGGCAAACAATTGATTTTGAACCACAATACATTGTGATATAGTAGAATCAATAAAAGATAGCATGTTCATGGATCATTGAACACTGTATTTTTACAATGCCTCCTGACCCCTATACTTATATCAGATATCAATAATTTTAATCGCTTATATATTAATGTTCATCATAAAAGAGATACGTAAATCAGTTATAAAAACAATTGATTAATTGGTTCTCGGAAATTATTCTGATAAAAATGTAAAGGAAGTGAATTATTAAATTGTTGTTTACTTATTGACTACAATGGTTATTATGTGCCTATCTTTTATTTAGTGATATATGTGAACTTGTGAATTATTAAATAAGACATGCAAAGTAACGTAAGTACGTTTATTGGTATAAAAGTGCCTGCATGGTATGTAGCGCAATGTATGGCTTCAGGCAAATGGAGACGGATAAGTAACACTGGATACCATGTATAGTGAGGAAATGGAGATTGGATTGGCATACATATTTAATAATAATCGTAGTAATCAACTAATTAAGATACAATAACGTAATTATAACAATATATATGTAATAAGTAGTAACAATAATAATATGACGTAATAAAATGGCAGGATCAAAGATACTTATAAATCTCTGGATTAATGTTCGATCTTAGATTGTTATTCTGTTGATATCTGCAATTAGTTCAATTATTAGCCAGTGATTATATAATTTAATATAATTATTGATAACTATAAATAAAACTATCATGAAATTATTGAATTGAAATTGTTGAAACTTTATTATAAATAAAAATGTATTTATAACCAAATTATGAAAAGTTATAATTGATACCTTTCGTATATTGTTTCCAGTCTGACCAGTTTGTAGGAAAGAATCACTGTCATCGCAACCAGAATGAGAAATCTATATAAGTATGTGTGTGTGTATGTGTACAGTATATATATATATATATATGTAGTTAGGTTTACATAGGTGAGTAAATGCAATTGTTATTGTGTCCGATTATTATAATAATAATCACACTACGCAACTACCTACGACTAGAATGAAAGCCTATTATTATATCTAATATAGATGATACTCACAGTACAAATATAAACTTGAGAATACTTTTCGATTTCCGCAACCTATGTAGTATAATTCAGAATATTAATATATGATAATAATCGATGTGTATCGCAGAATTTGTATTGTTGTGTTTAATATTCACACGTGAAACTAAACAGTAGTCGAATATAACAATAGAAAAGAAATATATTGCAAGATTAAATCTAAAAATATTGTAATCAACTCAAAAATAGAACTACCACACTTATTGCATGAATTATTAATTGCGTTACATTACATAACTACATATATTGTGTACATTGTACGAGGCCCTGCCTAAAAAGTCAATTATTTGTTTTACTCTCGCGAGATGGACTACAAACTCTTCGGATTCCGTAGAGTTCAAAGGTGGTTGCGAGGTCGTCGGAACTTGTTTGTGGAATTCCGCGGCATTAGACGACGGCGTCAGAGTTGCGCTGTCGTTTTGTCGACTCGAGGTCGGAGTATTGACGGGCGGAGATTGCGTCGACCCACCGACGCTAGCCGCCGTCACCGTGTGCGTCGATACCGACCGACTGTTGGCGAACAGTTCTTTGACTCGTCGAGAGCCTTTGAAAGCTTTGGGTTCTGCGAGGACGGAATGCTTTCGTTACGCCTACGCTTGAGCTCGTATATAACTGCATCTAATATAACTGCATCTAATATAACTGCATCTAATATAACTGCATCTAATATAACTGCATCTAATATAACTGCATCTAATATAACTGCGTCTAATATAACTGCATCTAATATAACTGCATCTAATATAACTGCATCTAACATAACTGCATCTAATATAACTACATCTAATATAACTGCATCTAATATAACTACATCTAATATAACTGCATCTAATATAACTACATCTAATATAACTGCATCTAATATAACTGCATCTAATATAACTGCATCTAATATAACTGCGTCTAATATAACTGCATCTAATATAACTGCATCTAATATAACTGCGTCTAATATAACGTTGCGTCTAATATAACGTTGCGTTTAATATAACGTTGCGTTTAATATATTCGGTAGTTGTTTGTTTGTTCAAGTTTTTTTCGTACTCCGATAACATACACGGAAAGCTCTTTTTTGTTCTTCAAACACCAACCTTCTATACTGCTTTCACTGGACGTGGAACTCTCTGTTTTGTTTAGACTCGATGATACTACAAGAGTAGTGTAAACATATAGTGAATCATAATGATACCGCTAGCATTATTACATGATGTGTAACTCAATACAAATCGCTAGATATAATAGATAATTAGAGTAAATGGAATTCTTTTTAAGTATTATCTAAATTATATACAAAATTCTCTGTTATAATGTTTATTTACATTAAATGTAGAAACTATCAATTAATTAGAACATACTAACTGCTATATATTATTTGGTAAGTATTTTTTAACCTGAAACATTGAGTTCTTTTTGATTAACTTTGGAAGATTCATGTGCCAAGGCTTGAATTTCTTTCTGAAAATTTGTACATAAAATATATTCGATGTGTATTCAATATAAATCTACATCTACGTCTATATTTATATAAATTATTAATAATTTAATTATTGGGTACTTCATATTATCAAAATATTGATTAAAGCAATGTAATTGATGTTATTAATGTCCTTTCACATATAAATATCTACAATCCTATAGAATAATAATTTGGCTAGTGATTTTATATTTCAATACAGTAACTGATGTTACTGAATTAAATAATATATACATTAGATATTGCAGACAATATCTGTGAGTCAGTAGACATAAATGTGAATTGTGAGGCAAACAAAGGATAAGATTTTTGAATAGATATCAATCAAATTGTGAACATTTTTAGCTAGATCGAATGTGTTTTTATTATGTTTCAATCGTAATGTATTTTTGTAAAAAAAAACCGCTAATTCAACCAGTTTCTATTAATCTATTTGTATTTCTCCAAAATAAATTAATTGATAAATAGAAATAATAGATTATTTGAAAACCTCAATGTCAAAAGCTCGATTTTTTTCTAAAAGGGTAGTCATTAAATTGTATGTGTTATCTCGTGCCAAAAATGATGAAAACACAAATTTCTCTCCCCGAGAAGTCCAGATAGCGATGGCATTTGGAATTATGAACGCAGTTTTCTCCCGGGTTAGCTTTTCCACTTTGTCCATAGGTATTTGTATCTATAAATAGATACGTATTTATTTCTATGTATATTTCTATATTAAAATAGTGCATTACTTGTATGCTTTGTTTTTCAACCATACATTATATGCTATTGAAATATGCTTATCTCTAACGTAATCTAACTTGTATAAACACTATGCAACAATATACAAACTAAATCTATATTGAATTTGAACACATTATTTAATAGAATTATATAAACACCGAGTCAATTTTTATGAATCATCGGATCATAATAAAATTAGCTCTTCTAAGACATTACACTAACACGTTTGCTATGACCAAGTATCTTAGTGTAAAAGCAGAAGTAGTTATCCGAGAGGTATAGGAATCCTTGTAATAAGATATCCCCCACGTACGCACAAGAAAAACCTGAACATAGCATGGGTAATTGTAATAGGAATTAAATATTTATTGTCATTACTAGTCAACGTGTTCTTACAAAACAATGGAAACTCTATTAAATTAACTTCAATTAAATGAACTGTTTTAATATTAATTATGATTAACTACATGATAATATTGCTGTCATATTGTTAAGCACTTTCATAATATAACATAACTCAGAATCAATACAGCGCTATATAACAATTATTTAATTACAATTTCTAATATAATTAATCATGATATCAACTATCATAATTAATATGTTATATATTACAAATAACATCCAATACATATTGTTTAATAACTATATAACCAATACATATTATTAAAGAATACATTTTATTTTTTATATAATTAATTAAAGTTCTATAAAGTTAGTTAAAAATAATGTTGTTAATTATATTATTTAATAAAATCTATAAAATACATACTCTTGATTAAAATCTCTTCCGGAGATATATTCTTGAAAACTTTATGAAATTTTCTATTACGATCCATGTTTGCCCAACTAGTTAGAAACTGAAAATTATATTTTAAATATTACGTTTGTTAATAGTAACAATCTTCTATAATCGACTGGTCAGCAATGAATGATATCGTTATGGTCAGCTACTGTTGTGAATAACATACACATGACCTGATTGGCAAGTAGTATTATTGCATTATAATTAATATAACAATAGAAAGTATTACACATAGGATTATCTCATTTTCTACACTCACATGAAGACTTGTTTTTCTCTTTTCTTTATAACTTGGTGTTGATTGTCCAGCTGATGATTGTCCAGGAGTTGAGTGGCTCCTACAAGTAGTTAATAATAAATAAGATGATTTAAGTTTTTTAAATTCTAAAATAATTTTAAATATTTTAAAATACTAATTTAATGTACATATAAAATATTAATAACGTATTATCCATATCGCATAAAATATCAATCCGTTTAGTTTTGTAACAATAATATAAGTGAATGCGATTCATTTAGCAGTAATACCGCAAATGAGGATTGTCGCGTGAGTTTCGAATGTGAACGCGAATTGAGTGTGTTTGAAATACCTCGCGCGCTTGATATCGTGTTTTATGTTTTCAATGTAGTAAAAATCCGTAAATACTAACTACGACTAAATTAAATAGAATGGTATCAATATAATATATATATTTGCTAAATATATATAAAATAATCTATTATAATAATGTATGACTTCATGATTATATTTATATAATTTATTTACTTACTGTAAATTCGAATGATTCAAATATTCAATAAATAAAATTTAAGAGGTAAATATTTAATTAACAATGTAATCAAATGTATTAAGTATATTATATAGTAGGTTATTATACATAAAAGTATATAAATTTCAAATATACAAATTGTGCTTTTAAATATATAAAAATTCCTGGAAATATTTATAGATTTTCTAATCATCTGATCTGTCAATTATAGGTCGCGAGATGTAAACAATATTTCCGGTAGATTGTTTTATGATATAAGTTTTAATATAAATACTTATAAATAAACCATATCGCTACGAATTAAATTTATAAATGTTAACTATATTAATAGTGATTTATTTCATAATCATATTTAAGTAATTATGATATATGTTATTACTATTTAGATGAAAAATATGATCTTAAAGCATTGTTATTATAAATACGCTCTGACATCACACCGAAATTAATATTATTTTCTTAACAATAGATTATATAGCAAATTTTTTATTTTCAGTTATTTATACTCAACATTAATATAAAATCAACTATACATATACACTTAAAATTGCAAACAGGCTAATGCTTATATTCTTATTTACTACATAGGGACTTCGATAAAATAGATTATATATAATATGATACTTGTGCATTAATAATGTACATATGATTGCTAAAGTAAAGCCCATCATATAGAGAATTGTAGCGATTCATTCATAACATTCATTCTTAACTCATATGTATAATCCATAAGAAACACTGATATAAATAAGCTATTATATATACATAAGTATAATATATAATCGAAAGTATAATATATATTCATTTTAAATTCGATTGCTATATATAATATTGACAAATATAAATATATTTACATATAAGGTATTAACATATAATTAAGGTATTCAAATAATATTTAAAATAATTAGATATACGAATATTCGAGAGTATTTTGCAAACGATTTTCCGTCAAAAAATTACGAAAATAACTCGTATTTTACAGTGGTGATTTAGCGTGACGGCTACCGATCGCGTGTTTTATGCGATATCCTCGCAATAATGCTCAAATCTAGGCTCCACCACCTCTTCGATACTTCCGTTTTAGTATTCATCTCTTTCCGGTCGCCCGCCACAATTCTATGACTTTTGTTTCAGTGCATTTTCGATGGTCCACTGAATTTTCGATGGTTCACTGAATTGTTGATTATCAATGCGCCACCTATACCTAGACTCTAGTCCTAAGGTGACAAATCTCGTAGGTGAATATCCTAAAGAGAGAACTTGTTTTAGACAATAATTATTATAATCAGTAAATCTAACGAATACATATATATGCATATATATAGATAATATGTTTACACAATACATATAATGTTATATAATC